>CAJNDT010002846.1:620000-799360 GCA_905221615.1 Symbiodinium sp. CCMP2592
AAGTCCTAAACCCTGAACCCTACTTCCTAAACCCTGAACCCTAAATGCTAAACCCTACCCTGCTTGGAGGGGCAGCCGACTTAGTAAGTAGGTTATAAGTAGAGTAATAAGTACCCTAAATGGAGTTACCCCAATCATAACCCTACTTATAAACGGCTTACTAAGTCCCCTGCCCCTCCAAGTAAACCCTAAACCCTAAACCTAAACCCCATAGATCCCTTTAAGGAGCCCTATAGATCCCTGTAAGGAGCCCTTTCAGAACCCTTACTAAGTCCCCAAATGCCAAGGCTAATCTCCAACTTCGACCTCCTCTCGGCCACCTGCACTTCGGAGATGGGTTGCGCTGCAGCGGAGGCGAATGAGACGCTGAAGCCTGGCAGTTTAAAGGATCCCTAGGATTCCATTTAAAGGGGGTCTATATAGGGGTTACTATAAGGGATAGGGGCTTGAATAATTAGAATAGGGTTTGGGGTGTACTATATTAAAACTATATATATATATAAAGGAACGCCCAACACCCTATTCTAAGTATTAAGTAGCCTTGCAGCAGCAGGTTTACGGGCTTATTAATGCAGGGTTTAGGGACAAAGGGTTTAGGATTTGGGGTTCTGGTTTGAGGGGTTTATCACAGGGTAAAAGGAGGGACCCTTAATAAGGACCCCTAGGTATATACCCTTAATATAGCCATTATATGCCCATTATATAGCCCATTATAAGGTAGGGGTCCCCATTAAGGGTCCCTCCTTTTCCCCTTTGATAAGCTTGTAATGTTTAGGGGTCTATGGCTAGGGATGAGGGTTTAGGGTTTACTCTAGGTGCCTTACCTAGTAGACTAAGGTTTTGCTAAGGCTCTCTTTGAGGGGTATGACAAGGGTTCGGTGGAGGGGCCTTAGTATTACTTTGGCAAAGTTCCTTTGAAGTGTCTTTTCGATGTTTTGTAGCAGGGGTTGCTATAGGGGCCTTAATGTTTGTGGGCTTCTTCAATGGAGGGGTGTTACAGTAGTTACAACGGCTTAGTATAGGGCCTTAGTATTACAAGCTGTGGCGATATTATAGTATGACTACATAGGGATGAATGGGGATATGATAGGGGTTGTAAAAAAATTCCGAGCACTGCATTTCGTTTTGGAGAGCATCAGGGTTCTATAGGGGATCCTTCAAAAGTACGGGTGTCTTGACGCGATCTTGATGGGTTTGGGTTGTGGGTTTAGGGTTTAGGGTTTTGCTTGCATAGTTTAGAGTCTTGGGTTTTGGCATCTGGTTGGGTTTGATTTAGGATTTTGGTTCAGGTTTAGGAAGGCCTAGACAATTGGTCACCGCTCGAAAGTATGGTGTTGTAGGTTTAGTGTTTCCATCAAGCCGTAGTGTTCCTTACTTGAGATAAAGACTAAGAATTTGGGGGGGGGTTCTCCGTAAACCCTATACACCGCAAAAACAGTATCCTGCCATACAGGTGATTGGGCTACAAGGGTCGGGTTTATGTGAACATTTCAGTCCTATAATACAGAAACTTGGACACAGGGGAATGTCACAATAATGACAATACTGGGATAGTTTTATGAATATGTGGAGCTCAGCCTTGCGCAGCAAGGCTGCCTTGAAGCAGAGGTTGTGTGTTTTGAGTAGGCTGTGGCTAAAGTGTCGTACTGTATGGCGAAGGGGCATATGCTTGATGGGTTTACGGCTGCGGTGCTACCTCAACGTTTCCTGGAAGACTACGGTTGATGATATGAATCCTGCATGACCTTAATGACCCTAGACTATATGGGAGTTGTGGCATATTCCGTACTATGCGTAATACAGGGTTCATATCATCAACCGTATTATGGAGCTGCGCCGCAGAAAACAGGCCGTTCTCACCCGGTAGCCTATCCTCCCGCAAGCCCGAACCCCAACCCTGAACCTGGAATCCCGAACCCCCGAACCAGCCAAACCCTAAATGTATGTGTGTGTTTGTGCATATTGGTTGACCTGCTAGTCTATGCATGCGTATATATATATATATATTCTATACACATGCACACACACACACACACACGCACACCTACATATATATATATATATATATATATATATATATATATATATAGTTAGATAGATATTTTTCAAGGCACTTTGACCCGGCCATGGCTTCAGAAGCAGATCGGACTCTCGGCTCGAATCTACTATAGGCGCTGGGGTAGTGCAGCTTCTTCAGCGCATGGGGTTTTAGGCGCTTCGGGCTTAGGGGTTTAGGGGTTTAGGGGCTTAGGGCTTAGGGGTTTAGGGGTTTATAGGGTTTAGGGGCTTATGGGTTTAGGGGTTTAGGGGTTTATAGGGTTTAGGGTTGAGGGTGCCGCAGCTATCAGCTACGGTCATATCATATCAGTATGTCACAATAGCCTAGTGGATCTAGCAGCAACATAAACCCCTACCAGACCCAGCATTATGACAATTGACACGTATTATATGTGTGTATATACCATATAGTCATGAACTAAGTAGCGTGCATATTGCTATGGCTGTAATTCTGTAGCATCCAACTCCCTAGGTTATCCTTCACACACTCAACCCGGTACTGCCGGTGGGCTCTTTGGGTTTCATTATAGTACAAACAGAGTGATTGCATCTCAGGAAATTGGATCAAGTCCGGTCCGTTCCAGAGGCGCCGCAGGACTCTGGGCTTGGGGCTTAGAAGGGCGTGGCTTGCTTGCCTAGCCAATCGGCGAACCGTAATGTGTTTCTTGTCTGCTTTTTTCTAGACATCATCAAAGCTTGTTTTCCTTCGGGAAGGAGAAAAGGAAGTTGCTACCAGTTATAGACTTTAGGCTCCGAATTAAGTGCTATTTGTATATATACTTGGAGTCTCAGGGATGAGAAACAACTCTTTGCTAGGGACTGCCCGGCTTGTGACACCCGAAAGCCTGAACCGAAGACCCTAAACCCTAAACTCAAGCCCTAGAAATCTTAAACTCCTAAACACGCGCCTCCAAACCCAAAGCCTTAATCCCTAATCCCTAAGCCTTAATCCCTAATCCCTAAGCCTGAATCCCTAGTCCCCAAGCCTTGCACCCCTTAACCCCAAACTCCCTAAACCCTAAACCCCAAACTCTGAGCCCTAAACCCCTTTCCCTAAACCTCCAGACCTTAAACTCTAAACCTTAAACCCCTAAACCCTAAGCGCTAAACCCTAAACTCTAAGCACGCGGTTCGTCAGGATGTCCTCTTGCGTGGTACTCCAGCCCGACGTGCCTTGGCGCACCTTCGGATCCCCAAACTCCGAACAGTAGGGCTTTTGGCTTTAGGGTTGAGGGCTTGAGTGTTTAGGCTTTGGGGTTTATAGAGTTTATAGGGTTTATAGGGCTTGTAAGGTTTATAGGGTTTATAGGGCTTATAGGGTTTAGGGTTTTAGGGTTTATAGGGTTTAGGGCTTTAGGGTTTATAGGGTTTAGGGTTTTAGGGTTTATAGGGTTTTAGGGCTTTAGGGTTTAGGGTTTAGGGTCTACTTCGCGTGTAGAAAGTAGTAGTTTTTCGGGTTTAGGGTTTATACGGAATCAGGTTAGAAAGGGTTTTACAAGGTTCGGCAAGCGTCCAAGCTTAGGTCCTAAATACAATACTATGGTTGCTGGTATCTAAAACTCTACTTTCGGGGTAATTGGACCGTCTGGGAAATGAAGTATATCGGTTTTCTTTGCCGTGAATTGGTGCATGACGGCCTTCGGATAAGATCTTATGGGTGTCTTTAAGGGTTTTGGGCCTTTGTGAATGTGGGGTTGTATTGGGGGCTTTGGTGAGCGCATATAGAGCTCGTGTTACGGGTTCACGGTTTAGGCTTTAGGCCTTAGGGTGTAGGGTTTAGGGTTTCGGTGAGTGTCAGTGAGTGTGTGCTTGAGGTCTTACTCTGGCGATCCCGTGATTGAAAAAGCATCTTGTTGTTTCCAATTCAGTCTTGTCGTTCATGACAAAGTCTTACTCCCTAGTAACAAGACCCATACTCCAAGTACATCCCACAGGTCCAGAGGTTTTCCGGGCTCCTTTATTCTGGGATTTAGGATTCAAGTGCTTAGGGGCGTAGAGGTCTGAGGGGTTAGTGTTTTCAGAATGATACTGAACAGCAGCAACAACAACGCTCAACCACAGACGTTCTAAGCCCCGAACCCTGCACTCGCCAAACTGCGAACCCCCAAACCATAAACCCACACCCTAAACCCGGAACCCACTGCTCACAGATGCATTCTCGCCCTTCAGTGTTTTCAGCTTGATACTGAACAGCAGCAACAACAACGCTCAACCACAATAACCACAGACGTTCTAAGCCCTGAACCCTGCACTCGCCAAACTGCGAACCCCCAAACCATAAACCCTACATCCTAAACCCGGAACCCACTGCTCACAGATGTGGCGGCCGCCTGGTGTGATTCTACATTAGCAAGGTGCAGCGAGTTTTGGAGCGCCTTGACTGGTTCAGGGTTTTTTAGGTTCCAGACCCTATTCGGGTACACTCAGGTCAGAGGACAAACGGATTTAGTTCAAGGATGTTTACTGTGCCATAGTTGGGGAACATTTTGCATGTTTACGGGAACTTAAACCCAATAAGGAACAAAACTGTACATTTTTAATGCTACCCCAACCCTGAACTAGTTTAAGGTCTTGGAGGTTCCGGGCTTGCAGGCCCCGGACTCTGTTACAGGACAGACGGGTTTAAGGTCTTGGAGGCCGGGCAGACTTGCAAGCAGCTAGAGCCCTGTCTGCAGCACTAAGCCGCCAAGCCCACTCCCAAAGATCACGTACCTCTAATGCCCTCTAACGCAACATGTGTGAACTCATGTGTATGTATGTCTGCATGCATGTAAGCATGTATGCATGCGTGCATGCACGTATGTGTGTATGTAGGTAGGTCTGCACGCGTTTATCTATGTACGTATGTATGCATGTATGCATGTATTCATATATGCACATGTGCATGTGCTGGTTACATCTGTGTATTCGTGCATGTACATGCGCACATACATTGTATGTACATTTGTATAATGTGTATATATACATATATATATATATATATACACATGCCCGGTAATAAAGTTTTATCGCATCTGCCAGAGACACTAGACGGAGTATGCGACGTACACGGAGTGAGGAATGCCCTAGCTCGGCTAGCAGAGGCATTAACATCCGGGAATGAAATAATAGTACTATAATTGCTCCAGGCGGAGGACTTGTGGATAAGTCTACGCCGGAAAGGGGTCTCAGACAGGTTTGTTGTGAGTGAATTGCACAGAGTGCGACGAACTTTGGGACCGGCGCAGTATATACGCACACATACTTGCATATCTTAGATCCCCAATACCTACCCTTTAAGCTTGATGGGTTCTTATAGTTTAGTAGGAGTCGGAAAGTTTAGCGTTTCATTTCAAATGCTTATTGGGGTAGTAAGATATCGCACACACATGGGTGGTTGTCAAAATTAGCGTCCTTTTTTGGGTACCCTAAATATCAGGTGTCGTACTGTAGCAGTAGGGACCCAAAAAGGTACCCTAATTTTGACAACCACCCACATGTCTCCGAAGTCTGGGGAATGCCAAGGCTCCTCCACGGGCGATGGCCGACACTATGCTCTCTCGCAAGATGCAGAGGCCGGCGGCTTAAAGTTTATGTGCTGTCGTAATGGTGTGTTTAGGCATTAGGGCGGGGAACATTCAAGGGTTTACAACGGGTTTACAGATTGTGAGATCTTTTCAATTTCTGTAGAGGGTTCTACAGGGTAGCTTAAACGGATTGATAGGGATTTATGTAGGACTGGCACACAGAATTAATATTCGGGTTCAGAGTTTGCTACAGGTGATGTTACGGTTTGTACTGGGATTATGGTAGAGGGTTGTGGTTTCCTGTCTTAAAGATTTTTTCGAGCAGCCTTCATTTGCCAGTCACCGGTAGCATGCAAGGTGTTGCTCTGGCGAAAGGGTCTGTTAGGATTTAGGCTCATTTGGGAGCTTCCGAAAACAGGGGACCTTAGTATAATGCCCTAAATAGTAGGATCCTTATCGTAAGGACTCCAACATAAGGCACCCCTCGTTTTTCCGGAAACTCTAAACCCCAAACCCTTGATAGAACCCTCGTAGATCCTTTTAAGGAACCGTTATAGATCCCTTAAAAGGCCCCTATGTTCGGAAACTCCCTTTTCTCTGGAGACTGAAGTGTATCAAAGTTGGCGACTGCGAGTGCCGTGCTTGTACAGTTCGATGCTGCCGACCTGGGCACCCTAGCTTCAAATGGGAGCTTCCGAAATTTAGGGGTACCTGATTTTGGGGTCCTTATAATAAGGATCCTGCTATTTGGGGTATTATATTAGGGTCCCCTAGTTTCGGAAACTTCCAAATTCTGGTTAAGTGGTGAAAATTAACTCAGTGGGTTATATCTATGGGGGGTGTCATCGCCACAAGTTGGAATTGGCAATATTTCGGTAAATAGGCTCAAAATCCTAGATTTTGAACCTGGTCAGTTCATAGACCTTCAACATCGGAAGCCCGCCATTGGCGACAGGAAGTGGACGTCTTTGTGAGTGACTCGGAGTAAACTGGAGTGGTCACTTCCCAAAGGTTGATCCTAAACCCTGCCTTAGCCGTGAATAACCTACCTTTTTAGGGTTCCTTAATATGATTTCCAAGTATAAGTCCTTAAAAAGGTAGGTTATTCTGGGTTAAGGTGAGCCCCAAATTTGAGATTAAGTGGTTTCTAAGGGGCTTGGGAGAGTTGTACTTCCTTTAATCACTAAATGCCTATTACAGGGGCCTAAAAAATTACCAATATCAGTTTTGTTTGGGGTCTGGTCCTTGTCATAATTATAGTAGAATGGGCCCCAAAACCCGATTGTATTCGTAAAGGCCGCTATAGTATGTGGGGTCTATTTGGGTCAGGATAGCAGTAGTTCTCCATAATATTGAGACCATACTTGCTACTCCAGGTACTTGAGACCCTTCCGGCAACCTTAGACTCTAGTCTAAATCCTTCTCGTAACTTTGACCCTGACGGTAATCCTTACAATGAACGTTTACTACCTAAGAGCATCAGGACAACGATGTGGCGATTTTGTAGCTTCTAAGTAGTAACCGAAGAACCCTTACAATGGCCCGTGTTGGGTACTTTTGGGGCCTTCGGCCTATCCTGCAAAAGTTGTCAAGATCCCAGAGCATCGAACTTTAGGGGAATCCCTTCTCCGGAAGCTCTTCCTGTGGAGCCCACAACCTATTGAGGGGTTTAGGGTCTAGGGATCCCCGATTCTGATAACCTGCTAGTTTACAAGGTTTGGGGCTACAGTTTCGGCCTGGTGTAGCAAAGACCCCACAACCGCAGGAGCCATGGAATATTCGAATATCCTAAACCCGAGACCCTTCATTGAGGAATATGTGCCATCTGAACCGCAAGTATATGGAGCATATACTAACCCTAAACCCCAAATGACAAAGGATTTTACACCTTCTCCCCAAGGTTTCAAGGACTCCTATTATGGCCCGAAGACCCTACTATGTCAGGCTTCTGGGTGCTGTTGAGCCCTACCCAAAGGCCCCAAAGTAGTTCCTTTCTGGGGTTCGTATATAGAATCCTATAAGGCAATCCGAAAAAGGAACTACTATGGGGCCTTTGGGTAGGGTAATGTATAAACCATATCAAGGATCCCTCGATCAGGACGTCTTGAGTCGCCGGGCTGCTGGGAAGCCCCAAGCTTTGAGGAGCCTACCTATAGTTTCCATCCCAAAGGGTCTAAGTCTCATTATGGTATATACTTATAGGGTATTTTGGAGGTCCAAGCATATACCAGAATGATACTTGGACCCCTTGGGCATGGTGGTTCCCGGTTTGGGATAGCTAGGTAGCTAGGATGCCCAGTAGTACCCTGATTCCTTTTTTTTGTAGTCCTAGGTTCCTTATAGAGTTTCCCAGTACCAAAAAGGGAGCCCTTTTTCTTCCTAGGTTACTGGGCATCCTAGGTAGGATGAAAGTGTATTACCAGCAAACGTCACTACAATGGAAACTACAGGTTGATCCCAACGAAGGGACAGGGTTTTGGTACTCCGGAGTCTTCGGGGATTGGGGCTTAGGGCAAGGGGGATACTGGACAGGTTTTGAGCGTTAGATTTAGAGTGAATATTCTTCTTCTAAGATTCCTATGTAATGATGTTGTGATTTGCCCCAGCACTGTCTTCTAATTGTTAACGTCACGATCGGCACCCCGTAAACCGGCTGAACCGCCAAAGCACCTATTTGTTGAGGCATGTGCAAGGAAATCACAATAATGTGATAGGAACCCAAAACAGGCAGGCACTTCAGGGTTTAATATCAAATAGGGATCATGGTCAGGAGCCCCAAGAAGTCAGGTGCTTCAGGGTTTCGCAGAACCTGAGACGAGGCCACAGTTGGTCGCCTCCAGATGATTGGGAAGATCGCATGGGGCAAGGCGCAGCCCTAAACACACCTTAATCTCGAAGAACCTACCTTTCTAAGGAGTCATATTATAAGGAAAATTTAATAACGAACCCTAAGAAGGTTGGTTATTCGGGGTTAAGGCAAACATTAAACTCTAAGCTTGCTGAGAGGCACCCTGGGTTCTGGGGTTTCGGGGTTTACGGTTTAGGGCCTTCGGGGTAGGGGTTTGTTGCTTAGAAGTGTTTGGGGTTGAGCTGGGTGTAAGTATGGAGTCGTGCTCCCCTTAGTGGGGTTACATGTAGAGCACCAAACGCCTGTCGACTAAGCCCTCCAAACCCAAAGGGTCCAGGTTTAGGACCCCCAAAAAAAGCACAATAGGGATGGTCTTTGGGGGCTTCATTTATAAATGGTAGTACATATGGACTGTATACTGTGAAGGCCTTAATGCTTTGAACAGGATTTGGGGGTTCCTTATCACATTCATAGTAGTAGTATACTACTCCCCAAACCCCCAAAACCCTATGCAAATTACGAAGGCCCCTACATTACACCGACTACGAGACCTGATCCCATGTCTTCCTCCTTCCGATGCTGCGAGGCGTGGACTATTCCGAGATCAAGTCGACCACGTTGGCCGTCATGGCCAAGGTCGGAAGCCAGGGAAAGAGGGGGCTTAGGGTTTAGGGATTAGGGATTATAGGGTTTAGGGGTTTAGGGAATAGGGGTTTAGGGTTTATCTAGGGTTTAGGGATGAGGGTTTAGGGTTTCGGGGTTTAGGGTTCAGGGGTTTAGCGTTTAGGGTTGAGGGAAGAATTGAAGCTAGGGAACGACTCCCTGGTGCTTGGTAGGGAATGGGGGATGGATCCCGATACTTGGAGGATCATGGGACTTAGTAAGTAAGGTTACAAGTACCTTAATGGAGGTTATAAGTGGTTATAAGTGCAGTTACCCTAATTATAACCCTAGTTACTAACTCCCATGATCCTCTAAGTAGTAGTCCCTATAGCCTATATCATCCCCCAATCCTAGTTCCGATAACCCATTCCCCCATTCCCTACTGAGAACCATACAGAAGAGAGGGCCGATCTGAAGAATTGAAAGCACTTCCAATAAAGACTTCTTTTTATACGGATTCCCCCACTTAAGGGTCCAGGTACCCAGAGAGTATATTTAAAGCGCATACCATATCTTAAGGGTCCAAGTACCTAATTATCACATACTCTCCCGAATAGTAACCTACATAACTCCTATCCTAAACCTAAGGGCTTAACTATTGGGTCCTTTAGACCCTCTGGGTACACGGACCATTCGGGGATTTGATGGAGTGACCTGTTCAGGTGCAGCGGCTTTCAGGGTTCGTCCGGAGTAGTTTGCGCATGAAGGCTTAGGGTTTAGGCTGTAGGGTTTAGGGCCTAGGGTTTGCATGACGGCCATACCATGGCAATCGCCAATTGGGCTTGGGATCTATATAGAGTTGTGCAAAGAGGGTGCTACGTCTCGACCGTGATCGACAACATTAGGACGATCAGTGCATTGCATCTCCGACCATGCGCAACTGCACCACGTTTGCTGGGGTTCTTCTGTGCCATTCTGTGCCGAGTCAAGTGGATCTTGTGGCCCCTTTGCGTTGCGAAAGGCCTTAGCATCTCTCAGTCTGCCGGGTTGGGTGTAGGAGTGCAGATTTGTTGACAGGAAGTATCTGCAATGATCCCCTTTGCACCAACTGCTGCTGATGAAGAGGTATCTACTGCCTTATCCAGTCGTCTCGTCTAAGTCCAAGAACAAAGGCATAACGCTCCAAGTATATACACGCCCCCGAAAGCCACGATCGCTTCGTGATGGGGGCTCGGACTCCAGAGGCCTCTATGCAGTTCGGGGTGTGCGGTTCGTGGCTTAGGATCCGGTGCAGCATCAGCATAGTCCTCCAGAATCCTGTTCCAATGGCCAGTATCTCCAGCTGTGAAAAGAATTTGATTTTGCATTGTCCCGAACAATCTGAAACCCGAAACCCTTAAATCCGAAACCCCTCATCCCTAAACCCCTAAACCCTAATCCCTAGACCCTATCAACCCTAAACCCCAAACCCGAAACCCTATAAACCCCAAGCCCGAAGCCTCTAAACCTTAATCCCGAAACTCTATATAAACCCTAAACCCTAATCCCTAAACCCGAAACCCCTAAACCCCAATCCCTAATTAATCCCTAAACGATAAATAACCCTAAACCCCTAAACCCTAGTCCCTAATTAATCAATTCATCCCTAAACCTTATGTAAACCCTAAACTCCTAATCCGTAAACCCCCTAGACCCCTAACCCTAAACCCCTAAACGCTAAACCCCGAATAATCAAAAGCTTCTCAAGCCCGCAGGACTATGCGCAAGAGCACCGCACTTTGGCTGACTGGGGCAACACATCCTTCTGGATCGACAAGGTGCCCTATTACTTTAAGGGTATCTATATAGACACGGGTTTAGGGTTTGGGGTTTAGGGTTTAGGGTATCTATAAGGGTTACTTTGAGAGTTACTATGAGGGTTAACTGTAAGTCAATTGTATCTATAGGGGTTACTATAGTATCCATAGGGGTTATGTCTCAGCTCGCATGGCACCTAAGCGTTCTTCGTCTAACGCTTGTTTGGGTTTATGGCCGAAGTTGCTTCGTAGGTAACCACGGCAAGTTTTTAATTTTAGTAGGATTTGTGTTTTTCTTGACAAGTTCTATGTGGAGCAGACTGAATGCCATTTTCGAGTACGTGGGGTTGAAGGTGCCGCAGTCGACGACACTTAGCAATGAAGCAAAATAGGGTCCGAAACAAACAAAGTAATTGAGTTGGTCATAGGGGCCCCGATGCAGGGCAGGTTCTTGAGATGCAAGTTTAGCCTAAATCCAGCAGCCGTGTGCACGATCGTGGTGCCTTCACTCAGAACTACAAACAGACCTCAACAGTCACATGACAAGTTACGAGAATCAGCACGACACACAGCCTGGAATCCTAAACCCCGAAACTGTCTGGAGGCCTGCATCCACCAAGACATTCCCGAGTTGAAATCGCCCGCTGGCGCTGAAATCCTGGAATATTTAGGGTTTAGGAGTTTAGAGTTTTCGAGTTTAGGACTTGGTTATTAGGGCCGGTGTCTTTTGGCTGTAGGGCTGGGTTACAGGCGTTTAAGCTTCAGCGCGTTGTTCTGGCATCGCAGTTTCAGGACTCAGGCTGATTCAGGAGTCCCAGGCTATCGAGCACGGGATGTGAGATAGAGGTTTAGGGTTTAAACTAAGGCTCCTGGACCCTCGTAGTGAAATCCCAAACCTTAGCCCCCAAAGCCCAAACCCTTGCCCCAGAAAGCCCATGACCCGTTTCGGAGCCTTAGGGTAGGGTTCAGGTTCATTCTTCATCTTCATGATAAGCCCTCCTCTCTGCATCGAACTGCAAAGTACCGATCAGATCGGATCCCCAAGCCGGAAAAGGCCTTCAAATCCTGAACCCTAAACCGTTTTAGCCTAAACCTTAAACCCTTTTAAGGACAAACCCTAAACCCTTTTAAATACAAACCCTAAACCCTTTTAAATGCAACCCCTAAACCCTTTCAAACACAAACCCTAAGCCCTTTTTAAGTAGAAGCCCTATATAGACTCTAGACCCGCAGCCCTGAGCCTGAAAACTCGCAACTCAAGGCCTCCACCCTCTGCAGTTGACACTGAGCATCTTCGCTAGAATAACCCTAGGGCTCCAAGGACTCATATAGCAAGGCTTTTGGGCCTCTAAGACCATGCTATATACGGCTTTGCCGGTATTTTGATCCCCAGGGTAACAAGGTCCGTATGCCTTGTCTGTATGGATGAATGGAACCAGGTCCCAAAAAGAGTTTCTGTCCGGCCTGGTTTCAGAATGACAGTATACATGGACCCTCTCAGTTGCTTCAAGGTGAGGAGTGTCCATGTTGACGTAGGTCTGCGGGTATTCAGGGAGCTATCCGGCTTTTGAGGCAGCCGTAAACTTCAACTCCAACTCCTCAGCACCGGTCCTGACTGAACCCCTAACCCCCAACTAGATCCGAACCTCCTATAGCCTACATATATATATATATATATATATATATGTGTATATGTATATACATATATATATGTATATAGCATTGAAGCCATCAGGCCCATGAGGCCAGTTACTCTCATACGGTTTAGGGTTTACAGCGTTTGTAGGGAGACCGCTGACTCTAAACAGTTTTGAAAATTAAGCCCGACCCAAAACCCAAAACCGGATGCTGACTTGCCAAGTCAAGGCTAGGCATCGGACTGCTGGAAAAGTTTCTGGAAAAGTGCGACACGATGCGCCTCGGCCGGAATTTCGAGTGCGAGGGCCGACCTACCTCCAACTCTGAAACTTGCCCTTCTAGGTAGGGCTTTGGGACATTTTGTATTTTCTCTTATTGGGCTTAAGAGGATCTTACCTACTAATATTTTTCAAAGGTCTTAAAAGCCCCTCCTAGCCTTCTTCATCGTTGCAAGCCTACGAAAAAAAAAACAAAAACGTGAGACCTGGGATACAAAGAGCAGCCTGAAGAAGCCCAGTGTCAATTACCGAAATACTAATTATAAGTAACATATTTGGGACTCCATTATACAAACTACGTAGGCACTTAAGGTGTCTGCACTTGTGACGCAGCTGGTTGAACCGATCCCTTCCCCGTGCTCTGTACCGCCAAACCTCGGAACTTCACCGATTTTCCTTGACTTGCAATTCGCACCTTGTCTCTCCGCAGCTGTCCAAGCCCCTGAAACCCTAAAGCCCTAAGACAGCAGAGTGGCGAATGCACGGTTGGTGCATGATGTTGGGACATGAGCTTGAAGTTTGCAATGCATCCGCAACGGGTTGAAGCTAAACTTGACAAAGTAACTTTACCTTAGGGCTCCGCCGGATCGAATAATAGGGTGCCGGGGTGCTTAAGATGATTTTTAGGTTAGTAATTATGTGGGAGAGTACAGCCTATGATCATTAGGCACTTGGACGCGCAGGGTTAGGAATTAGGGCTGCTCAGGATTTATCGACAGAGTTCTAGGTCGAACCGTTCGCTGCACGACTCTTTGAGGAGAACTGGAAACTCTTCGTTGCAGGAGAGTTTGAACTTGATGCCTTTTGTGAGGGAAACTTTTTATGATTTCTTGTCTTTGGACCCCAGGGGCAAATTTCCCAAGAAGTTTAGCCTACTTCGATATTCCTACGTCATGTGACATCATCAATGGATAATACTGCTCAGAAAGTGCAGCAATAATTACACTGAATTCGGTTTCCCAAGCCCCGGAGTTGTCAATACATTGACTGCCGTCACCTTGTCCACGCATTGAAATTCTCAAGCTTCGTAAGCACCCTTAGGGGGGGGTAGGGGGCAGGGGTGCAGGGGACTATACTTTCTTAGGCCTTATTCCGTCCTTATTATAGGCATTACGGTCCCTTACCCCCCCTCCCCCCTACCCGCCTAAACGCCCCTATGAAAGCTAGCAGTCTGCAACTGAAATCCCGAGGTGTGTGATCTTCACCTGGACATACCTCGAGCGCTTGTGGTGTGTGCATCTCGGGCGGTTGGGGCACGCCTTGAAGTTCTGGCAAGGAACTTAACCTAGCAGTTTGATACCCCCCAGACCCTAAACTTGTCAACCCTAAACCCCCACAGGCTAAACTTTGGTCAATGAAGCATCGTCCTGAAGAGCTACCTCGAACCTATCGGTCCGGGTCATGTTGAGAGATTTCCAGCACACCTCAAATAGGGACCTGATAAGGCCTGCCTAAGCAAGTGTAGTCCCACCCTCATAAGGGTTATATGCCTTGAGCTCTACCCTCGAATCGTTCTGATTCTGGCACTGTTTTTTTGGGTGGGGCTTCTGAAGCAATTTAAGGCGGCGCCTAAACCGCAAACTCGAAGCTTACCCAAGGGGTCCATGTTGCTAGTTTAGCTTTCTTGAGATCGTTGTATCAGACCTTATCGGCATCTTGGGGCTTGCGACAATATGTTGTGTGTTTCTCGCATTTATTCCCGTCATGCAACTATACTGTCGCCTTAACGGGTTTCCCATAAACATGGCATTCGGACCACAGTCTATACTGCGCACCAAAGAGCCCGACAACTCTTTTCTAAGCAGTATATGTCAAGCCATAATATATTCAGCCCATTATTACTGAAGGGATATTCCTTAATTGAGGGGTATTGAGCTCTCTGGGCAAGTATATTGACCCTCAGAGTTTTCTCCGACACCTTCTTGAAAGCCGAGCCTATGCAAGGAAGCCAACCACCGTAAACACTGCAACCCCTGCATGAAAAGACTGGGCCCCCGGCCCTCAACAGTATTCGTTGTCAAACTTATGGTGCCCTTTTGGGTCCCTAATATAGTACGGCACCTTGTATTTAAGGTACCCAAAAAGGGACCATCATTTTGACAACCACCCATATATCGGAGAGAGCTTCTGGCTTTGGGTTTCAAGAGCCTAACAAGCGCTTCGGCTCCACAAGTGCGGTCTTAGTCTTTCCCATGGTAGAGACAAGCTTTTGGACCCTTAGGACCTAAACCGCACAAAACACCTAATCCTAAATTAAACTATTAACTCTAAGCCCTCAGCCCTAAACCCTAACCTTCCCGCAAAGCCAAGGTATGAATGGGCTTGCGCTCCTCGGCATTCAGTGGCTCTCGTTTTGAGGTGTTGGCGTATAGTTGACTGGGTTACAATCAAGAACCCAAAGGCAAGCACGCATATGCGTGCGGCGTACGTGTCGCATTACGGCTGGTTTCTGGGATACCACAACCTCATAGATTTCGTTTAGGAGCTTTTCGGGTCCCCATATATAAAATCATGAAAGCGAGGTGCAAATGAGGCCGTGTCTGGCATGGACCCCAATCTTTTGTCGCTGAACCATGCTGTAGTACCACCTGACGGCCTCTTTATAGCTATGGCCAGTGGAGTGGTTTCAGGAGGTGCGACATGGCCGAATCAGATGTTGAATCTGGTGCAACGACTCTCCGTAGTTCCAAAGCACGTAGAGCAATCCCATCCTTTGGAGTTTGCTCTACTCAAGATGATACACACCATAATCCTAGATGATATGACATGCACTTCGGACTTCGAGTCCATCCAGTGGGTCCAGCTCCCGTTTCCCTAAGGGTCCATGTACCCAAATAGCATATACTTTGGCCTTAACGTAGTCTCTGTACGTATAAGGGCCGAAGTATATACTGTTTGGGCACATGGACCCTTAATTACAAGGGTTTAAGCTCACCAGTAGAAGCCAATGTCGCTGGTCCAGGCCACCAGTTTTCGGGTGGCACTACATGGGTAGGCCATACCTCTCCCCTGTCAAGCCAGCTATGTTTGGTGGTTATTCTGCTGAGGGCCAAACTCTGCATCCAGCATAACCAGGAGAAATTATGGCATAGTTTGGAACTCTGAGTCCGGCGCCATGCAATCTGAGAGCCATCTATGGTCGCATACGGGGTATCTTGCACTTGAAGCCTGGAGCAAGGGGTTTGGGTTCGCCTTAACACATTCCCCCTATATTGCTACACTCCGGTGCCAAAGTACATACTACATGGGCATATCAACCCTTAAGCCTGGAACCCTTAAAGGATCTCTCAAAGGGGTATCCCTACACCTGGGGTGAACATGTATGGTTATTTCTTTGACCTATAAGGTTGCTGAGTTATATATACATATAGATAGATAGATAGATATATGAGTTTAGTTGCTGTACCCCGAAAACCTCGCCCTTGGCCCCCGAACCGCAAAACCTCAATAGGGTATTCGGGTTTACGGTCAACCCCGGCCCAAATCCTGTCCCAAATCATAACTCTAACCTATAAGTATGATAACCCTAACTAGGATTGCTTTTCGGGCACCTTAAAGTCGTAATACTTACTAGGTCCCCCGACCCTCCAAGTAGCCCTAGGAATTGGGGTTTGAGTTTAGGGCTTTGGGTTTGGGCTTTGGGATTGAGGGCTTAGGGTTTTGGGTTTAGGGATTTTTAGGGTTTAGGGTTTTTTAGGGTTTAGGGTTTGGGGTTTGTCCGTCTTTACCTGGGATCCAAAGTATAATTTTGTTTAAACCAAGAAAGGGAACTACAATGGAGACTGCGGGTAGGGTCTGATCGCAAGGATGCTGCGGCAACCTTCCATTGGGTGCCTGCTTATATGGAGACTATCCATTCAATAGTAGCCTTATGGAACCCTCGTAGTTTCCTTATAAACCCTATACCCTAAACCCTAAACCCTGAACCCAAGCTAAACCCTTATGGAAACTTCAAGGCCTATCCCAGCCTCCTTAAGATTCCTGAGAGAGTGATTCACGTGTTGGAGGGGTATGGCAGGTTCCGAAAATACGGGGTACCTTAGTTTGGGCTCCTTAGAATCATGATCCTACTATTTAGGGTACTAGATTTAGGTTCCCTATCTTCGGAAACTCCCGTATTGAGACAGCTTGCAACCCTGGTCCCCACACACTAAACCTTGAGCCTTAAACACTAAACCCCCGAGCTCTAGGTTAAGGCCCGAACCCCCCTTGCTGAGGTTCTCGTATCCAAGCCGCCTCACAAGGTACGCGCCGGGGGATTCAAGAAAAGAAACACATTTATGTGTGCACAAGGTTGTAGACGGTCTTGTCTGGCTTTTGTGGTGGTAAGGCTCTACATGTTTCCTTTCTGGGAGTTTCACACTTTTAAACTACAGGAATCTAATGACCTAATGTAAGTTCAGTGGAACGCTGAGCAGGGCAAATCATCCCCACACCCGTGCATGGGACGGCATCAGCGGCTATGTTTCCAAGGACTAGCTTACTGGTGGCGATCGCAAGATTCGCAGGCACGTGCAGAAGGGCACTATACCATCACCAGAAGTCACCAACCTCACGTTGAATCTGCACGTGTTCTCGCAAGGCAGATACGGCTGAAACTTTGAACATTGATGCTGAATTTCGTCTGTCGGCTTCAGTGTCCGGAGACACCTGCTTCGACCACGAGTACTCATTCAACCATTGGGCTCCTCCAGACCTATCTGGACCCCATAAAAACTTCCTTGTTAAGGTTCCCGAAGTTATGATTTCCTCAAATAGGTCCTTCAGAAGGTCGGTTATTTGGGATCCAGGTATACCCCCCAACTGCCCTCTACATGTACCCGGAATACTTCCGGGGGGGGTCCTGGGATTGGAAGGTCTAAAGATCGAAAGATCTGGCGACCGCTCGAGAAAGTCACATTTCTGTGCCTTCAATGTCTCGGTGGAAGCCCTTCGGAATCGATATGTTAAGCTTTTATCCTGCAAGGCGGGGTGCATGGAGATAAAAGCATCCGTAAGCTCCTAAAGCCCTAAATCTCTAAACTACCCCTCATAAACCTGAACTCCCACAACCCTGCTGAAACTATCCTTGATAAACCTAAAGGGTTTAGGTGTCCTGTCCAGGTTTGGTCAGTATGTTTCGTCGCCTGTTAGAGCCCCTACTTCTGTGCCAGGTTTAGATTCTGAGACTTGAACGTACAGTAGAAGCCAGAAAGTTGGAATATCATTATCCTAACCCCTTTAAGGTAAATTATAGGAGATCCTACCATTAATCAATCCATATTCCAACTTTCTGGAGTTCCCTTTAGAGTTTCTGTGCGCTGGTTCATATACGTCTCAAACGAGACCAGCAGCGAGAGCAGCATGACCGTGGGTCATTGGCTGGACCACTTAGTTTTATGAACCCCGATGACTCAGGCCTCCCCCAGCACTCTTTCATGGTTCCTGATTAGAATTATTGTATAACATACCCCGAAACCCTATTCTAATTACTCATCCCCTACATTGTAGGATAGTCACTATACCCTTATCGATCCCTTGCAGTAACCCCTACAGAGCCCGAAAAGGCCCCTACATTATCCTGGAAATCTCTGTGCAGGTCTTCCTTCAGACGGAGCTCTTCGTGAAAGAGGAGACGCTGCCCCTGCCGCCTTGACTAAGATAGGGGCCATAATGATTAGAGTAGGGTTCAGGGTTTAGGGTTTAGGGATATGGGTGGTTGTCAAAATTATGGTCCCTTTTTGGGGTACCCTAAATATTCGGTGCCGTATTATAATAGGGACCCAACAAGGGACCCTGATATTGACAACCACCCATATAGGGGCCATAATAATTAGAGTTGGGTTCCATTTAAAGGATTCCTTTCAAAGGGTCTATAAGGGTTACACAAAAGAGCGGGTACTAGAATATAGCTTCAACTATTAACAATTAGAGTAGGGTTCCCTTCAAGGGGATCCTATACAAGGGTCTACAAGGGATCTATAAGGGTACTGTATTTAGGGGGATCTATAATAGGCTTCTATAAGAAAGGGGCCTTAGCAATTAGAATAGGATTTTGGGGCCCATTATACTACAAAGATAAAATGGAACCGCCAAATAGTATTGGTATTTATTTAGGCCACGAAAGTTCGGGATGTAGGCTAAAGGACTTTAATGTTGGGGGTCTACGTGGTTTGGTTGCCTACTTGAAGGATCATGGGATTTAATGCGTAGCTCGTGGCACAATACGTGTCAAAGTTCGGCTGTTTTTGTTGATCCCATGTTCGAAGTGCCATGTTCAACCCAGCCTGTCTTGTGATCCCCGTCTCAAACTCTTTCGGCTAGTCAAGGGGTCCAAAGTACCTATAAGTATTAAGCATTACTGTTATGATTTGGGGCAGTATCCTGTATAACAGCACGTAGGACCCTTTGTTTGGGAATGGCCGCGAACGAAAGCAGTTTGTGAGAAAGGCTTGCGGGTCTCGAGGCTTTATGGCCAGGTATGGGGCTCCTTTACAGGGGTCTACAAGGGCTACTATAAGGGCCATGACAAGGATATAACATCGGGGCCTTGATAATTACCTATACTATTTTGGGAGTTCGCTTTTATCATTATAGTATAACGGGACCCAAAACCCTATTCTAATGGTTAAGGCACCTAAAACACTGCCCCTACTCTGCAACGGTTGGAAAGATTCACAATATGACGCCATATAGCCCTTAATCTGGCCCCTATATGGACTGTTACAGGATGGGGGTAGTACACCAGGTATGTAGGTGCAACAAGAGTTACAGGTCTACTTGTAAGTCTCTTTGGGCCTGCATGCAAGCGAGAATTAGCAGCCTCTAGGACTTGCCAGCTTGCAGAGATCGGATTGTACGGCTCAGAGCATCATCATCATCATCATTATCATCACTACTCTCATGTCACTGTTATTTGACGTTGCTTTTTCGCTCGTCCTGTGTTGATCCGAGGTACCTGGATGCAGTGCGTCACTTCTCGCTGAAACAGACCAAATGCATCTCGCCTGGGTCGGTTCGACGTGGCTCGCAGTTTGTACGTGACCGCACGGGTTCAACGCATTCTTAGATGTAGGATACGGATAATCGTACTTAGTAAGCCTCATACGGCATATTTTGGCAGTGAGGGGAGTAGAAAATACGAAAGCTTGAGATTCTACATTTTCCAAACCTTAAGCCATCTTGCAATCAACCGAGTTCAGCTCACGATGGGTTTTGGGCTTCAGGGTTTAAAGGGTTTGGAAGCCCTAAATGCTAAACCTGGAATCCGTGAGCCTTAAACCTAAACTAGATAGCCAATGGGAGAACTTTAAGCGTTTTGGCCTCATATATTTGGTCTATCTTACAAAGTTCCAGCTTTTTTGCCCTGTTATTGGAGCAGAGTTTACGCCCTAAACCAGTCAGCCCTAAACCCCTAAACTCTCAACCTGTAAACTTCAAACCCCTATGCCCTTAAACGCGCAACCCGAGCCCAATGATCCAGGCTTTGCTGAGGAGGACCGGAAAGTGCTCGAGGCCAGTTGGGGAAGGGCTGTTTTGGGAGTTCAGGGCGCTGGGATGCTTTAGCTAGGTCAAACAGCCAGGTTCAGGGTTTAGGATTCAGGTGTTAAGGTTGAGAGCCAGGGTTTAAGGAATTGATTAGGGTTTCAACGTAGCGATTCAGAGGTTTAGTATGTAGTGATTCAGGGTTTTGGGTTTGCAACTAGGTTCAGGGTTTAGTATTCCGGGATTAAGATTTACAGCCAGGGTTTAAGGAAATGCTGTAAAGGGGCTTTATGCTTTATCAGGGTCTGTAAACCTTACAGCATGTGGTGATACCCTAGTCAGTCCTATCGAACCGTCTGAAACCCTCAGAAGACCTTATGAAATGAAGGTCGCACTTCGTTATGAGGGCAAGAAACCCTCGCTTAGAAATGCTTTCTGCCTACAGTCCGCAAGAAAAGCCCTTTGAATGGAAGACTTTGTTTAAAGGAAGCCCATCCCCCAGAAGGGACTTGTCGCCCAGCAGGGATTAAGGTCAAGGGTTGTTAAGCTGTTGTTAAGTTCTGCCTAGCTTGTCCATTGTAGTTTCTTGCTTGTTTAGCTTTTAATATGACAAGAAAGTCATGAGGTAACCGAGGATACACCGAGGTAGTGATCCTTCTGAGCCCTTGACCCTGCATCCGACCCCAGACCTAAACCTAAACGCTAATCCCTAAACGCTAGACCCTGCAAGTGAGACTTGTTCTTGACTATCATCTTCAGCAGGCACAGGGCTCGAAGCCTGCAATATAGGGACCTATAATTACCTATACTATTTTGGGGGTTCCTGATCATTCATATTTATAGTAGAATCGGCCCCAAAACCGATTCTAAGGCCCCTATATTGGAGTATTTGGATGTACTTCGGGTTTTGAGCTCAGGGAGTTTAGGAAGACGCTTGTCGTGCGTGGGATTGGCATGAGGCTGGCTTTCGCACGCTCCGGGCTGTTCTAAGCCATTTTGCATTCAGACTGTGGGGTGGACTGTAGGGCGTCGGCATCGAAACATTCGAGTACCATGTAGTCGCACGCTACACAGCTAAATTCTTCGCAGGAGCTATGTGGACTGGCCATGTGCAGAGTACGATACTCGAGGGCTTGAGGGCTTGCGGACCAGCGGCTTCACATTGAGGGATTCCGACTTCTTCAAAGCATTCAGTGTTACGTACCCTGAGGTTCCACCTATTCACCCAATCGTATATACTTTGAAGGCTAATGTATATACTATATGAGTACATGGACCCTTAGGGTGAAGTTTTGCAGGTTTAACTAAGGGTTCCTTATAACAATTATAGTACAATGGGCCCCCAAACCCCATTAAAGTTTTAAGGCCCCCATGTCACATCTCCGCAAGGCCAAGATTGAAGCGGACTATGTGTCAACGGAAGCCTTCGAAACCTTGGTGCAGGCCCGCACTTCACGGCCGATTCGTTTCTAGGCATATAGAGCTCTACCTGTGACCCCAAACCCTTTAGAATGGTAGGTTTTGCCCCCTTAACCAGAGGGTAGAACCTTTGAAACGGTAGGGTTTTGGAGCCCCCAGGTAAACAGTACCCTAAGACTCCTTTATTGGGGTCTAAAGTCTACAAATAAATGGCACGTACTTTCCCCAAAAGGTCCCAAGTACCTTTTAGTAGAATGTAGGGTTTCCATAAGTAGGATCAGTATGATTTGGGAAAGTATCCCCCACAACAGTACCACAAGGACCCCTTAAAGGAACCCTTAAAGGAACCCTAGCAGAGCCCTTGAAGGGGAAGTATCCCCCATAACACTACCCAGGATCCTTTGAGTTCGGGCTATTTGGAGTCCAAGGGGGGTACCCCCAGACCTTCCAAAACCCCCTTAATTATAAGGAATAGACCCTTAAATCATATTAGGGCTCCTATTATAATTTAGGGTATATTCCTGAATTACGGGACCTTAAATCATATTAGGGCTCCTATTATAATTCAGGGTATGTTCCTTAATTAAGGGGTTTTGGGAGTCTCTGGGTATATAGCGTCCGTAAAACGCCTCAGAGCTCCCGTTTACCATGCTTCGGGCTTAATGTGGGGGTAGGGGTTAGGGCCGTTTGGGGTTCGTGGTTAAGGGTTTAGGGTTTAGGGGTTTAGGGTTTAAGTATCTGCACCCCAAACTCTGCCTACTTACGGAGCACCTTCTGAGTTCATCCCCGAAGTAAGCAGGGCCAGAATCGAGCTTCAGTGATGAGTTCTACAGTCTTTTGCCGTTACACTGGCCCTGCGGCAAGGGGGAGGTCGGGGTTTAGGGTTTACGTGGTCTGGTGGTCTGGAGCTTTGCAGTGTTTTGCAAGAATTCCGCCGAGGCTGCATAAGCTCAACGGTTTAATGCCCACCTGAGCTTTAGGGAAACTGTAGGTCGCATGAAAGCATCCCGCAAACAACACGAGCGGCCAGACCTTGACCTCACCTCAAGCACTGTTACCTACACCCTGAGCCCTAAGCCCAAGACCTTGAACCCCGTACCCCGGAGCTCCCACAACCGAAAACCCCTACACCCTTAACCCAAAAAGCTTCAAGCATGAGCCCCAGAGCCATCCAATGTCCGCATGAAATGCAGGCCACGGTGGTGGCCCTCATGGCCCGCAGCACACCGTCTCAGTTTGTGTTGCTTCTATAAACCCAACCCTAAACCCGTCGTTGGATTTCATGGCTTCTGAGAGCTGGACTTCACCGCACATGATACACCGCAACAACATACGATGTCTCAAAGTGTCAGATCTTCCAATATCCCCCCTTACTTAAACTCAGGAATATAGGATCCCTAACTTGAATAACAGGGGCGATCCTCGATTAGCATGTTGGAAGATATGGGAATGAAAGGGTTTCTTGCCGGTCCGACGAAAGCGGAGTCGGGAGTGCTTGAAGGCCCAGGGGCTTATCAAGTCAGGTTATCAGAAAGGGCTCCGGGCTACATCTAGGATAGCCCCACTTAGGGCACTTATAGCCCCAATTATGACCCTACTTACAAGTCCCATGAGCCTTTAAGTGAGTTTCAGGGTGTACCCCTTCAGATCTAGAATCTAGAGTTCTCTATCTGTATGTCGCCTTCCCACAAGCGTGGCAGCGTTTCGAAGTTAGGTCCAAAAACGCGTTTTGGCTACAATCTTTCCGACCGCAAGCCCGGAAAGGAGCATTTGAAGGGAGCCATGCAAGTTCTGGACGAAGAGAGCTTGCCCTCGGGCTTCAAGGAGACTTTGTTTGGAGAAAGCTACCGCTACGGTGGCCTTGGGATCCAATCGCAAATGGGTCTGCAACGACAAAACGGCATCCATCCATTACTACAACCTCAGCTCGGACTTGGGGTTCCTGGTTAGGGACGGCCACGTTCCGGAAGGAGTCAACATGGATCCCGGGAAGTGCTTGAAGAACCTGAAGTTCCTGAACCCTTTCTTGAAGCCAGTTTCTAACGGCCCTCCAAAAAGAAACACTTCAGCCCGGGCTCGGTGACGCTCTTCTCGCGGAGCTTGGTCGTTTGTTGCCAGCTTCTGAGCCCAGGCACCGGAAGACAGGGCAAAGAATGCGGTAGGATATAGACCTGTACTCTTCCCTGGAAAGGTAAGATAAGGTTGAAGTGGGGACAGGGTAGGTTATGGTGAGGCACATTGGCGGGCACGGTAGTAGTAGCAGTCGTCGCAGTAGCAGTAGCAGTAGCAGTAGCAGTAGCAGTGGCAGTGGCAGTAGCAGTAGCAGTAGCAGTGGCAGTGGCAGTGGCAGTGGCAGTGGCAGTGGCAGTGGCAGTGGCAGTGGCATTGGCAGTGGCAGTAGCAGCAGCAGCGGCAGTAGTAGTAGTAGTAGTAGTAGTAGTAGTAGTAGTAGTAGTAGTAGTAGTAGTAGTAGTAGTAGTAGTAGTAGTAGTAACAGTGGTAATCCTTACATCCTGTAACCTCAGCCCTAGACCCCAAAGGCCACAAACCCTAAACCTTAAATTTTATGTTAACTACGATGGATGTCTCCTGCAATACCTTAATTGGACCCTAGACTATCGGAATTACGATATATTCCGTATTATGGGTAATGCAGGATTGATATCATCAACCGCATTGCTATGAGTGCAGAGGTCGGCTCGGCTCCCCGCCGATTCGAAGGCTTCGGGGTGTAAACCACAAAGGGCTGCTAGCGAAAACGCACTTTTTCTTATTCCTTACCTTGGCTAGTAGGGAATGGAGGACTGGGGTACCATTATAACTAATATTATATACTACCATTCTTCCATTCCCTGCTAACCAAAGGTAAGTTTCTGGGTCTGAGGGGCTCATAGGCTTGAAAGAACTGTTTATAGACGAACCGTGCAAGGACATTTTAAAAGGAACTGTTAATTGAACCAGTTGGAAAAAGTCTTTACAAAACCTGACCACCCAGGTACGTGACCACGACCTCACTATTTGAAAGTCTGAAGGAAGCCTGAAACCCAACCCCTTAGAATAGATCCCTTTGAGGAGCCCTTAAAGGAACCTTAAATCCCAAACCGTGAAACCTTAAAACCCCTGAACCCCAAAACCCACAACCCTAAACTCTTACTCCAAAACCCCAAATCATTAGAACCCGCAAACCCCCAAAACCCTAAACCCTAAAACCAGGTATGGCTTTCCGCGCCGGCCGTAGCCCACACTTGCATAAGACTCGTGGCTTCGGTCTTTAGAGTCTCCTTCTTCGGGTCGCTTCAGGGCTTCCGTGTAAGGGCTGCCTTAGGGAGGGTTGCAGGGTTTAGAGTATCGGGTCCTGCAAGAAGGGCTTTGCGATTCGGCTTTTATAGGGTTTAGGGTTTAGGCTTTGGCTGCTAAAAGGTTGCAGACAAGGTTACTCCAAGGGACTTCCTATCGTTTCATAAAGGTTTAGTGTTTTGGGGGGTTTGGGGCTTGGATTTAGAGTTCCGGGGTTTTAAGTGGAACTGATTGTTGGGTTTTACATCATGTTTTGTGGTGCCGGTGTTCGAAGTAGAGCTTTATAGGGATTGGTTTGAGGTTTATGGATTCCAGGCTGGGTTATCCATCAGCCATAATTAACAGGGGGCTGGGCTATGTCACTGGGATGTTGGGTAGCTCATCAGCACGGTTTCACCTTCACAGATTGATTTGTTTTGGTGCGGCCAAACCCCAAAACTCCTAAACCCTAAGCAAGGTTGCTGTTTTTTGGGCTAGGCGTTGATCCTAAGTTCTATCTCTAAAGTCGGAAAGCATGCCGTCGTGATTGGCTGCTTAAACCCGAAACCAAAGGATTTCAGTCCCTTTACCAGCCGCACATGCAACGTGCTCGGCCGACTGCGTGGCTTGTGCATATTTGGCGAAAGTCAGATGCTTGCACCTCCTTGGCATGAAGCGGGGCTCGTATCCTGATTGCAGTCGCCGACAACATGCCAACTCACAGCACCACCTTCTTCCGAGGGTTTGGCTCTAGGCTGGTGTGATTTCTAGACCAAGGCTCCTGTAGTCGGTGCTCCGTTATACAGCAGTTTTGCATGCAGCACAGTTTCGAACTTGTGCTAAAGTTTCAAGACTTAAATGAACCCTTAACCCCTAGTCCCATCTGAAACCATGGAACTTCAAAAAACCTACCGTTTTAGGGTTCCCTGTGAAGGCTTACTTGGCGAAAGCCCTGGAAAGGTAGGTTCTTTGGCGCTGCGGGCTTAAATCGTAAAAAGCCCTAGACCCGTGCCCAAACTTCTGGACCCCTTCTCTAAACCCTAAAACCTACAACCTAAACGGCCCTAAACCCTAAACCCTAAACCCGAACGCAAACCAAACTCCTAAACTTTGCGCCGGCCTGTGCGGCCGTCGAGTCTGAGGAAGTTCTTCCAGCCTTGGATCACCCTTGCCAATGAGTTGGGCTACCCGTCGAAATCTGCACTTGGGGCTTCAGGGTTTGGAGCTTGGGGTTTAGGGCCTTTGGGGGGCTCAGGGTTTTTGGTCTAGGAAGACAAGCAAACAACAAGCAAGCAACAAAGCACACACAGACACAGAGACACGTGCGCTTATCTACACAAACGGGAAGCAGGCAGAGCATCAGGCAGACAAATCTATTGCAATCAGGGTTTAGGGCCTTAGTTGTTCAAGTACGCAAGTGTTTTGTTAGCAAGGTATGTAGGCGCGCACGTAGGTATGCAGACAAGTATGCCTGACATACGCATCAACATGCATTACTGTATATTACCGTCTTCGGCTTGTCGTTGCAGTATGTCTGCCTATGATACACGAGGACTAGATGACCTATGTAGTATTATACCTGGCGTGTACATGCCTAGACTTGTAATCGTTTCACAAAATGTAAAAAGTCTCCGTAATCAGCTGCAGTATGCATGATAGAGCGATGCTGATATTGAAAAGTGCACTTTGAATGATGTTCGAATCTGCACAATACTAGTTTCTGCACCTTCACGTTTGATGCATAACTCTATGTCGGATGTGGGCTTGTGGGTTTAGGGGTTGGGAGTTGATTTGGCTTTGGGGCTGGCTACTCAATGTTTGAGTTGTATACGTCTCAAAGTAAGGGGTGTAATTCGGGTGTCACATGACATGTTCTTGCCAAGCCTTTCTGGTCACGGGTGGCCCCAGCATCCTTTCCCAAAGCGCTGAAGTTCATGAGCACGCGCTGGACTCTCAAGCCCTATCCTCCCGCCCCGCATTTCTGAATGAGCCACAACAAAGACTCTAGAACCTTTACCCTGGACCCTAAAAACAACATAATTATATGTTTAACTTAGTAGCTGAGTGGATACACTTTACACTTTTTGGCATAATATCAACCACTATTAAACTGAAAGTGTACACTTTTTGGGGGCTTATGAACTCAGCCACTAAGTTAATAAGCCCTAACTTGACTCAACCACACGTGCATCGAAGCCAATAAGGAACGAACAACCCACCGCCAACACCAGACCTGCAAACTACTATTTGAGCTTGAGCCCGAACATTGCAAAAACCCTGAACACCAAGGTTAGGTTTCAGGTCGTGGGATCAACTCTGAAGCCCAAATTCTGAACCCTGAAGCCTCTTTCCAGTACCTGAACCCAGAAGAACCTACCTTTTGAAGGATTTATAGAAGGAAATCATAATAGGGAACCCTAAAAAGGTATAGAGGTTACTCAGGGTTAAGGCAAAGTCTAACCCCCAAAGCCCAACCCTCCCAAATCTGAGGTTTCGTGGAGCTTGCTGGGGCCCTGGAGTGCTGCCGCTGCTCTGACTGGAGGTGCCCTTTCCTTAAATGGGAGTTTCCGAACATTAGGGGTACCTCACTTGGGGTCCTTATAATAAGGATCCTGTTATTTAGGGTACTGTATCAGGGCCCCCTATTGAAACACCCAAATCCCTTATCCTAACGGTCCAAAGGACCCGTATTTGGGTGCTCGGATTTAGGATAGTAGTTGTGTAGCTTTGTGGTTTGGGGAGGATATGATAGTTACGTACTTGGACCTTTGGGTTAGGGTAAAATACCACACATCAAAAAATAGGCTACTATTGTAGTGTAGGGTGTATTCCTTATATAAAGGGTTATCTTAGGTGTACTTGGAAATAGTCTTTTTTTGCCTACCATAAGCCCTAGGAAACGGCTTTAATTACAGCAACTTTTGCAAGGGTGCCAAGTTCAGCATAGTTTACATTGAGCAATTGAATTTTAGTTTTTTGAAGGGCCCCTATAAAGTCGATGGCTGAGTTTTATAATAAGAACCTACAGGAAAGGAGATTGTGGCAGCTTGAGGTAGGGGTTTGGGTTTACTTGGAGGTTCATGGTTAGTTATTAGTGGAGTTATAAGTAGGGTAACTCTAATTATAACCAATATTAGGTGAGACTTAACAGTCCACTTATAACTACCCATGAACCTCCCAGTAGCGCCTGGCCTGTTCTCTTTTGGGGAGGATCTTCGCGTTCTTGTGTTTGGTTTCGTGTTTTTGGTGTGTTCAGAGCTTCGGTTCGGGGGATCCCTCTGTACGGGAACGGGCATTTTTCACGGTATAGGGTTTAGGGTTTATAGGGTTCATGGGAGAAGTAGGGCTGCGCGACCCGTGATGAGAATTACAGCGGTGCTTCTCTTATGCCCCGAATCCTGACAGAGAGTGTGCCAGTTAACGGCCTCACCAAGAAACATCCCCGGTACCTCGGTAGTACCCTTGACGGAACCCGTCAAAGCCTGCAAAGACACCCTTAGAGAGACTTCCATTGAACAGAAACCAAACACCCCAAACTCTAAACCTCAAACTCTCAGACTTACTCCTAACCCATGAAGATTAAAGCACTGGTCGTTCAGGAAGATGACGTCCATTAACTCGACGAGCAGTCAGGCCGTAGAGGGCTTGAAAGGGTAGTGCAGGATTCAGAGTTTAAGGTTAAACAAGGGTTTTGGTTGCGCGGGTTCAGGGCTTAATGTGACTAGTAAAACCGTTCCTTGGGGTTCCTTGACAGCCTTAACTTCAATTGTTGTTTATAGTAAAGGACCCCAAAGCCCTTGTCGAATTGTCGAGGCTCCTACAGTCATCACGCGTCTCAGAACGTGTGTCAAGAGTAGTTGTTGGGTCTCGGGTTTAAGGGTGTAGGCTTTGGGGTTTAGAAACTGTGGAGCATTCTAGCCCGGTGGACTTGAAGTATGTGTCGTCTACCTAGACCCAAGATTTGGGTTTTGTTGTGGTTGAAGAGGATCTTGACCAGAAGTCTACTACAGGGGCTTGGTAAGGTTTTGGGACCCAGTATACTATACTTATAAGGAAAACACCCACATAGTATTGGTAATTATCGCAGTCATTTTAAGCTCCTGTATTAGACCCTAGCCCCTAAGCATTATGCACCCCTAGCCCAGGTGTGTCAAACCTCGGATATGCAGCGGGGTACAGGCAATAGCAGCAACGGGTTACAGGCTTAGTGTATATGGGTTTGCTCTTAGGATACGTTTAGGGTTTGTTGGTTTCCTTTTCATACGCATGCTTGGCGGGATTGGAGTATTCGGGCATGGTCAGGAAGCGCTCCAAGCCCGTTTGTGTACCAGCCCTCGATCTGCAGCATGTCTTAGCCGATGTAACCCTAAGGGTCCAAAGGACCTAATAATCAGGTACTTGGGTTACGGATAGTAGTTTTGTTTAATAAGTTACTATTTGGGAGGGTGTACGATTATTAGGTACTTGGACCCTTGGGGTAGGGCCTGGCTAACCTGCATGTCAAATGGTCACTGGCAGATGTATACGGCAAGAGAAGGGGCCTCAACAAGGACTCTTCGTGGAAAGACCCTGCTGAAGTCTGAGCCCTGCATCCCCTAAACCCTAAACCCAAGACCAACGCAACGCTAAACCCTACATCCTAAACGTCCTAAGCTCCAGATGTCTGTCAGGGGAGAGCATATCCTGCGGCATAAAGACTTAAGCAAGACCGCAGTAGGCTTTTCAGGCTAGGGTTTAGAGTTTAGGGTTTAGGGTTGTGGGTTCAGGGGCCAGCAATTATAGAGGTCTGGAGAAGTATGTAGTAGTGATTAGGAACAGTGGCCCTGATATTCTTTATATACTCGTATTATGGGATACCCCAAATCGTCTTGGAATACAAAGCCTTCTACATCTACGAGAAAATTTCGTACAGCTTTAAACCCTGCCTCATGACTCGTTGACGCCTTCCCCTCGGGAGGAACGTGCCCTCAAACTCCAACCACAGTGCCTGAACCGTAAACACATTCAAGTCCTGTACCACGCGACAGCACTGTCAGATTATGTTCCGTCGGGGGGCCCTCAATAAACCTTGACATATTTAAATGGCATAGTATGCCCTCATGCCTTGCAGAACTCCACGATGTCCGTCCGGCGGCACGGGTCACAGAAGAGTACATCCAGCAAGCAGTCTTCGCGTTCACATTCGCTGTCTGGCATGGCGCACAAGCCACTGGGCATCTTAGTGCCAGGGCTTTAGAATATACTGCCAGGTCTAGCATAATTAAACCGTAGACTAAAGGTTAAAGGCTTATTTTTTGGAGAATGTAGGCTAACTATAGGATTGCCTTTGCAGCAATATAGTTAGTGTTACAATCTATTTTCATCTTTCTGCAAACAGCACAGAGCCTGGCATCAGACGAGACTTTGCGTTTCCTAGCACGTTTCGGGGATGAACGGGTCTCAATACGACTATTGAAGTGCGAGATCCTGCATGACCTCTGGGTTTCGGGTTCAGGGTTTAGGTTTAGGGTTCAAGGTTTGGGGAAGGACGCACTAAGGCATTACCTTTACCGTAAGGGCCCAAGTACCTAATTATCATATACTCTCCAAAATAGTAACCTACATACCTACTATCCGAAACCACAGTAGCCTGGGTCCTTTGGACCCTTAGGGTTGGGTCTAGGGTTTAGGGTTCTGGTGCAGAGTAGTTCCGAGACCTTACTTGTATCCATTAACAGCAAAGCTGCGGTTGGTATACATGCCCCGAAGGGTCCAAAGAACCCTTATACTCGAGTTTAGGATAGTAGTTGATTATGTAGGTTTGGGAGTATTATATGGAAATTAGGTACTTGGACCTTCAAGGGTACCTCACACCCAATTCGTACATTGCCTGTGAGCTCTGCTGCGATCCAACCGATCACCCAGTTCCCGTAAACCCTACACTCTACACCCTAAGCCCTAAACCTAAAACCGTCAACCTTAAACCCAAGCCCTATAATGTACGCAAAACTACGTAAAACCCAAAGACCTAAATCCTAAGCCCCAAAACCCCTATAAACCCAAACCAGGACTGGAATCTCCAACTTTGGACCTGCCTCTGATTGACAGAAAAGCCTGTCTTACCTGGAAGTATGGCGTCTCGTACACTGTTGAAGCCCGAATTCTTACCAACATTATTCCTTAGGGAACTTCTAAACACACTAGAGTAGACTCCGTGAGCCGCGTCTAATTATTCGGCCTCTCTCTCTCTCTCTCTCTCTCGCTCTGTCTCTTCTTCTCCAGATACACATTTTTGAATTTGCGGATTTTTCTTTATTGAACCTTACCATTAACCCTTATGTTAACCTTTAACACCATCCTTTAATTTGGCCCTTCAAAAGGATCTATATTCTGCCACAGATCCTGGGCCTTACAGCCCTAACCTGTTAACTTGAAGGTTTACCTTAACCCTGAATATCCTACCTTTTTGGGGTTCCGGAATATGTTTCCCTACAGAATTCCTCAGAAAGGTTGGTTATTCCGGGTTAAGGTAAGGTTTAGGGTTAGATTCTCAATTGCAGCTCTCTCTTTTTGTATTCGGTGGTCCGATCCCAACAAAAGCTAGATCGACAGAAAAGCAGGAACACAAATTGAAAGGAATGCGCCCTAAACTCGAAACCCTGAGCCCCCGAAGCCCTTTAAGCCCCTATATACCTGGAACCCTGAAGAACCTTTGGTGGATCCCCTAATTGAACCCCCTTTTTCGAGCCGTACATATGTAGGTTATTATAGTTTTACTTATACATATGTGGTAAACTTTAAGTTTGTTGTCATCTCTTAAAGTTTACTACAGTATGTATGCTATACTTTTTAAACAATCCTGATCCGAAGGCTTCGTGGCCTGCTTTCCCCGGCATCCACCCAGCAGAGCGCCGACGAATCCTTCCAGATGCTGTTCAGTCCCCGCTCCGAGGTGGCCTTCGTGGGAGTATCGGGCATAGAGGGTTGTAGGGGGATATAGGGCTTAGGGCGCTTTGGGAATATAGGTTTAAGGGGATTGGAGAATAAGGGTCTAGGGGATATAGGGCTTCGGGAGGTTTGGGAATATAGGGTTTAGGGCTTAGGGTGTGGGGGTCGCAATTTTCTGGGCTGAGTGTGTTAGGGTTTTCGGGCTTAGGGTCCTTAGGGTTTGGGGTTCAGGGTCGTGTAATTTTGTTGACAACATCTTTCAATCTACGAGGGGATGTTGGAAAGATTTCTCAATTGGGGTGGCCCTCACGAGCGTAAGGTGTCGCAGCCTCGCAGGTTCTGCAAGCGAAAGATGTTTGTCACGATGCTTGCGAAGGGTTTATACGGCATTACAGCCCGAATGCACGCGGCGTTTATGGATTGTCTGTGGATGGTGTGATATGTGATATGTGCTCTAGGACTGCACAGGGTTCTACAGGGTTTGATTGGTTTCCAACGGTTCTCACTGGTTTTCGGCAACGACGGCTGAGGGTTTCGAGCTGCTTTTGGGCAGTGCAGGGCTTCTTGTGTTACTGATAACCCTTTATACAGGGGCCTCAATAGTTTTGGGATGATAGCTTACTGGGCAACGAAACCCTATTCTGAATATCAAGGCCTCAACATTATGTGCTTAACGATCTGAGAGTCAGTGCCGGTTCAGAGCTTTGGTCTTTCGGTAGGATTGTAGTTGAAATCTGCAAGGATGTCATAAGTATACACACATGTACACATGCAAAATATACATGTGTATGAATGCCGCACGTGTGCACTGCGCACGTTTCTGCGTAGAAGGCGTAGAGGCATGTTCCGCAAATCGTGCAGTGTAATTCTCTATCAACCACCTGAAAGTTCATGGTCGATAATAATGCAGCGCACCGCAGTAGGACCCATGAATTATCAGACCTGTTTTCAATGTCTATAGCACCGAGTTCCGATGCCTGAACCTTACAAAACCTTCCTTTAACTAGTAGTTCACGACCCATAAGCATGAGCCGCTTAGAACAAAGGTTAAGCCTAAACTTTAAACCCCATCATTCAGCAGCCATGCGAAGCCCTTGAAGCCCAACAGCCCGGACCAGTCCTGAAGACCCTCTGACGTGGCAGGCAGCGCATCCATCCAAGCCAAAAGCATTGGAGGACTGCTTGCTACTTACTCTATAGACCACCATAGGTGCAGTTGTAGTTCCTTTTTGGGATTACCTTTTAGGGTTCTAAATATGAACCCCGAAACGGAGCTCTAAGTAAACCCTAAATTTGTCAGTTTTGGCTTTAGTTGTTTCGCATTTCGGGCTCAGACCAAGCACGCGACACATTATAGCAGGAAAAGCATTGGGCGCCCCGTTCAGTCCCTGCGCCCCTAAACCCCGGACCCAAACCGCTAAAGCCATAAATCCGAAGCCCAGAAACCGTAGAAAACCCATTCTTAATCCCCACTGCTTTATGCCAAGCTTGAACCCGGAAGCCAAGTTCCTGCCGGTGAGCCAAGGTCGTTCTATGTTATTGTAGTTTGTTACATGTGGGTAGTTGTCAAAACTATGGCCCCTTTCTGGGTACACTAAATTACAGGTGCCGTATTACAATAGGGACCCCAAAAAGGGACCACAATTTATCTTCCCTAAGGGTCCAAGTACCCAGATACTAGGGTTTCAAGGTCCAAAAACCATTCAGAGTACGGGTTTTGGGACCTGAAACCCTACTATTTGCGTCTGGGATAGGGGACCACAGTTTATCTTATTGCTGAGTGGATCAGGAGGGCACAGAGTTCCGTATATTGTTAGAGCTAAAGTCTCCTGAGTTTTTTTTAATATTTGTTCATTTAAAACCCAAGAGAATATTGAAAATAAGATTTGTATTATGGTTCTAAGGGGGGTATTGAAAGTTTAGGGTTTAAGGTTACGGCTGTCCTGCGCACTGACAGGTTTTTATACAAGCCTTGTTGGGTTTTTGCAGGGGGCTTTGTAGGGGTTCCATGCAGGGTTATAGGCTTGGATTCAATAGGCACCCTGCTTTTCATCAGGATATCACAGGAATTGAAAGAGATCGGGTGACGGGACCTCCCCCACAAGAGGCTCCATTCAGTGGCCTAGAACATGAGTTGGCAACCTCTAGCCTCTAGCTCTCTAAATGCAATACCAAGCTACGGTCAAGGGAATGCCGCCAGCCGGTCTTGGGGGCAAAGGGAACTCAGCTAATTTGGCGAGCACTTTCTCTCTGAGTTTACTGTGGGCTAGAGCCCCGGAGCCCGATCTTCCTCCCGCTCAACAAGATTTTCAGTGGTGCCTAGAGATCCCAATACCCCTCAACCAAGGACTATACCTTAAGACCTAGGGGGCTTAATATTATGATTTAAGGTATATTCCTCAATTAAGGGGGAATCTTCTCTCACGCTAAGGCCTTCGACGGTGCTGGGTTATGGAGTGTTGCGCCTGTCGTTTGGTGTTGTGTTTTAAGGGTCTGGGATTTAGCCTTAAACCTATCCCTAAACCTTACACCTACAACTACCCTCAACCTAAACCCTAAACCCCTACCTTATATCCTTAATCCTGGCGGGCGCAGTCGTCCACTGAGCGACACCATGTAGGTTTGGAGCTCCAGAGCTTGCCTCAGAGAGATTGCGAAACCAGTAACATAGGGGCCTTAATGATTAGAAGAGGGTTTTGCGACCCATGTACTTAAAAACACGGAACCCCAAAATAGTATAGGCAATTCTCAAGGCCTCTATATTACCCCAGATATTCCAATATCCGTTAAGTAAGGAATAGACCTCAAATGATTAATGGGGATGCTACTGTAGTTTAAGATATATTCCTTCAACTCAAGGATATTGGAAGATCTGGGTAGAAGTTGAGTGCAAGCCCGAAATCCTACGAATCAACATCCTCTTCCCCTAATTCCTAGACCACGACAGACCCCAGACCGCAAGCTAAGCCATCGGAGATGTTGGACCTTAAACCCAGTACCTGGCACCTCCACACTTCCAAACTTCGTACACGCCCCAAACACAGCCCCGAACACCTGAAAGCTTATAGGCATGGAATTATCAATTCTCTTCCTTAAGGCCTCGAGGTTCCTGCTCCAAAATTTTAAATGCTAATTGTGGCTTTAGGGTTAAGGGATTGAATGCAAGGGCTGATGTCATAAATCCTGCACTACCCATAATAAGGAGTATACCTTAATTCCCATAGCCCATCAACCCTATGACTTTGACCCCAATGGCCTCTGCCCAGAGACTCCAATAGCCCTTAATATAGGAATATACCTGAAACTATAGTAGGATCCCTAATATGATTTAAGGCATATTCCTTAATTAAGGGGTCTTGAAGTCTCTGGGTGTATTGCATGAGAAGGACAGCAGCCCGAAGAAGGCGGAGATGATGGGCCGCAGCATGGGAGTGAATTCGTTGCTTGCCTCCATGACTGGAAGGGTACCATAATGGTTCCATAAGGGTTCTATATAGTAGGCCTTAGATTAGGGTTCAGGGCATGGGGTTGGGGGTTTAGGGCGTCTTTGGATGACTGTATCTTGAGATCCCAATACCCCTGTATTAAGGGAATCGACCTTATATCATAGTATTAAGTCCCCCCTACAGTTTAAGATATTCAGGGTTGAGAAAAGTTCAGTCCGATGTGCTTCTCCGGGGCTTTGGGTGGCAAATGCCAGTGGAGACCTCAGCAACTTGAATTGTGTGCCAGTTGTTGTCTTGTTTTGATGGTGGCATTTCAACTTCTCGGAGCCTGGCATGAAACCTAGTAGTAGAGTAGGTAACCTTTAACCTTTTTGGGTAGTATAGTCCCTATGTTAACCTTTAGTTCCCCATGATACCCGGCAAGCAGGGAAACGATAGGCTTGGTTGATCGAGGGCGCTCTGATGTGCTCGTGGCCGGATGCCGTTTGAGGGTTAAGTTTTGTTGGATCGGGCTTCAGGTTGCGAATCTGCCCGAAGCCTTCCCGTATGGGTCCAAGGACGCAACAGTTGAGTACTTGGGCTTAGGATAGTAGTTATGTAGGCTACTACTTTGGGGTGTATATGATAAGTGGTTTTAGGGTTCTTTTACTTCGAAACCCTACACCCTTATAGAGCGCTTTTCAGCAGCCCTTGTTATAGACCCCTATAGTAACCCTTTAAAGTAAAAGCCAGAAAGTTGGAACATGATTATCCTCAGCCCTTTATGGTAAATTATAAGGTACCCTACCCTCAAACCATATTCCAACTTTCTGGAGTTCCCTTTAAAGGAAGCCTCGGGTTTGCAACGTCAGTCGAAGTCATCCGCCCTTCACACGACAGGCAAACATGACCTGGGTCTGACAAGTAAAGCTTTGACTTGTGGTCACTTCATTCATAAGGGCCCTTAGGGGAGGCGGGAGGGGGTAGGGGGCCTTAATACCCATATATATATATATATATGTTATTTATTTATATATATATATATATATATCATAAGGACTTAATAGGGCCTATTTAAGGAAGTGTAGTCCCCTACCCACCGCCCTAAGGGTCCCTATGATCTATTCAAAACAGTCTGGCACACCCCAAGGGTTCCAGTCCTTGCCCGGGTTTCCTTGCCTGCTGGCCCTCCGTCGAGCCCTTCGCTAAGCGATAGCGCTCGTCGGACTTCTTTCGCTTGCCGGGTGCGTGTGAAGGAATAGCTGAGCTTGTACTACCGTTCTCGGAAGGGTTTTGCTTTCCAGAATTCCCGCGCAGGCAAATTCCCATTCATCATGTATAGTCCAGCAAGGTTCCAGACTCCAACACCCTATTCTGCCGTAAGCACTCGCCCCCCCCACCCTCTTGAGTGGGTCTCCTAGTCGCATTTCCAGAGCATGGTATCCGGTAAGGTGCCTTACTTTATTTCCCTTGCATAATACTGAAGGTCATTGCTGTATACGTAGCAGCTAGTAAGAATACACCTTCGGGCTTGTAGTTATCGTTTAACACAACGTATAATTAAACAGAAACCTGATGCTAATGTGTACTACTGGAGCCACTTTATGCCAATAACCTTATATCACTTTATCATTATATCGTAGGGTTAAGGATCGCGAATCGAACCCCAACCCACCTCCTGAAAGGCTGGAATACACGCAGATCGTGTCGGATTGGTTTGATCTGGATGTGGCACCCATCTTGGAAGATCTTCTGAAAGCGACTCGGGGATGCAATTCATGGCTCGTGGGTTGGTAGAGGCAGGGTTTCAGCTAGCCTTTACTCTAAACCCTAAACGCTAAACACTAATCGGTGCACGTATCCCCAATTCAGACCTGCGTAGCCATGAACCTCTAAGGAGGTTTAGCATTCCCCCAAGGGTCCAAAGGACCCAGCAATTAGGTTCTCGGCTTTAGGATAGCAGTTTTGTATGTACAAGTTATTATTTTGCAGAGCATATGATACTTAGGTACTTGGACCCTTAGGCTGCCGTTTAGGGCTTGCGGTTGAAAGTTAAGTTGGCTTGTGGCTGCTCCCCCTAAACCCTAATCCCTAAACCCTAAACGCAAACCCCTAAACCCTAAACACCTAAACCCCTAAACCCTAAACCCCTAAACCCCTAAACCCTAAACCCCTAAACCCCCAAACAGGGAAAGGGTCGCCGCAGGCTCAGGCCTCGGAGAATGGGGCGTCTTGAGGCTTCGGGCTTAGGCTAAGGGTCCAGGTATCTCCTTCCCTAAGGGTCCATGTACTCATATAGTATATACACTGGCCTTAATGTAGTCCCTATATAGGTACATTGGGGCCCATGTATCTCTATATGGGTACATGGACCCTTAGGGCTTATAATATAGGAGGGTCCGGAATCTCCTAGCAAGAGCCCTTAGTTCTCTTTGGGGTCTCAGAAAAATCCTACATCTTGAGGTTGCCTAAAGTGTTAGGACCCCTTAGGGTAGGCTAAGCCCAAGCAGCCTAAATTCGGATACCTAGAGGCTCCATAGTAGTTCCTTTTGGGGGTATTCAGAATTCTATAAGGTAATCCAGGAAAGGATTTACCATAGAGCCTATGGGTATTTTTTTAGAAATCATGACAAGAATCTCTAAAAGGGTAGGCCCGGGTAGACCACGGGACCTTCGCCACTTGTAGTTCCGTTGACGTCGGGTGGTGTTGCGGAATTGGAGGCTCCCAGTCGAAACCTACCGTTTTGAGGGTTAGAGCCGATAATTACGGGATCATCACCTACTATTTTGTAGGGTTTGGGTCTGGAGGTGAGCCTGCTGAGGCTAAACCATCCTAAACTCAAACCTCCAAACCCTAAACCTCAAACCTCGAGTTGTAAAGTTCCTGTTAACTCTCCAGCCCAAGCCCAGAACCCTCCAACCCTAAACTGACCCAAACCTTGAACCTTGACCCCCACCTTCAACCCTAGACCCAGGCCTTAAAGGTAAAAGCCAGAAAGTTGGAATATGATTATCCTAACCCTTCTATGGTAAATTATAGGGTATCCTACCATGAAACCATATTCCAACTTTCTGGAGTTCCCTGTAAACCATGGACCCGAATTAAACCCTCAACCATCCTGGACCGTCGCAGGCAGCCACGAAGTGATATTGTCCGAAGCAGCCGGCTTTGTCCAAGGCTGGGAGACAGTCCGGTGGAGCAGAACACGCTTGCATTTATCGATATTTCTCGCAAGGGTGCGGATTCGGGGTTTACCTAGAGGCTCCATAGTAGTTCGTTTTGGGGGCTCATATTCAGAATTCTATAAGCTAAACACCAAAACGAACTACTGTACCATGGAGCCTATGGGTAGGGTGTAGGGCAGGGTGTGCGGTCTGTGTGAGTTTTGGAAGTTTCCTCCTGGACACTGGGGTTTGGGGTCCTTCAGAAATATCGAAGGTTCTTTGTGAAGGATCAAGCAGGAGGTTGTCCTGCAGTGGTTTGGGATCCATACCTTGTAGTTGCAACTATGATGAGTCCCATTCTTGAAGCAAAGACCTCAACCCTAGACCTTATAAACCCTAAACCCAAGACAAGTTCCACATCCCTGAGGTCTCAACAGCAGCACCAATGCTTCCACTCCCCAACGTAGAACAGTCCATACATTATTTTGTATGTTTATACTGTTTTAAGAAATTTGGGATCCCTAAACCCTAAAATCTAAACGCTAAACCCAAAACCCTTAAGGGCTTCTTGCAGCACGAACCTTAGAACCCATAAATTTCCAACATAGTGTCCCTTCGCTCCAAAACGCCTTCACCCCAGGTCCACGTATCACCCCAGGTCCACGTACGCCTTCACTTGGGGTTTAGGGTTTAGGTGAAGTTGGAAACCGTCCCTGTGCAGTACTCTTCTTAAGGATTGAGGCTATTGGGTTTCCGACTTTTGGGCTTCTACTGTAGAGTGTATACTTGGGCCCTGGAAGTACCTGAATAGGGACTACATCAAGGCCAACATAGACATTGGATTATATAGTACATCGGACCCTTATACCTACACCCTTTCGGTACCCTTAAAGGAGCCCTTCAAGCATCCCAAAAGAAATCCCTAAACGAACCCTCAAAGGAAACCCTAAAACCTTAAGACACATGGACCCTCTGCGATGGAAAAGGTTACGTTGGGGATTCGGCAAATCTAGAGACTCATACCCTACGCCGTACCTACTTTGCTAAGCAACAGATCCTAACCATAAAACTAGGTATCCTAAGAAAGGGGTAGGGTATGAGCCTCTAGGAAGGTATGTCCGTGTGGTAGTGGGTTAGGGTTAGGGGTTTAGGGTTCAGGGGTTCGTGTTCTAAACTAAAGTTAGGCAGGCATCAACTCTAGAGTATAGTTCTCATGACCAGCACCACAAGATAGATCGTAATACAGGACACCCTCCTTAGGGTTTAGGCAAGTCTGGGTTTAGATGGGTTGCGGGACGGATTATGGGGCGGGTTGGGTTGCAGGGCGGATTTACCTACAGCCCCCTCGTAAACCTTGACCGCAGTTTTAAGCGTGTTTTCCGAATCTCGATCAACTGAATTTTGCAGCAGCTAATCCTCACTAAACCACCCTAAACCCTAACCCCTACGCCCCTAATCCCTAAACCATTGCGAGACTCTACTGGATGCGAGGGCCTGGAGTGTGCCTAATCATACAACAAGCTCGGTAGAAGATTGCAGGGAGAGCCAAAGTATCCACAGTGAAATGTGCTTATAAAAACAGTTCGCATGTTTTTGTAAAAAAACAATCCGGAGAGCCAAAGTATCCACAGTTTGAGTAACTAGGGTTAGCGAAGTGTTGTAAGGCTGCGGGACATTAGCTGCTTGCAGTCAACGAGACTTTTTGCAGGCTTGGCAAGTGGCCCAGGGCTTTTGGGGGAGAGTGTGGGGTTGTGAAATAGGGCTATGTCAGACGGTAGGTTTAATGATGCAGGACACCAAAAACATCTCGTCAGCCATTCTTCTGCACGGTGCCTCCCACTATCCCCGACCCAAAATGTGTATCTTCCCACCCCAAATAAACCCTACCCAAACCCTGAATATCCCACCGTTTTCCGGACTTAGATGAGGAAATCCTATCAAGGAACCTTAAAAGCGGTAGGTTTTTTTTTGGTGCGGGGGGGGGGGGTTAATAAAAGCCTTGAAGCGAGCCGACGGCCTTGAAGGCTGAAATCCTGGATGATGCCGGCAACTTCCGCGGAAGGCGGATAGCGGGGTCGCTAGAAGTTGAAGACGGGTCCAAGTCTTGGACGCAAAGCTACGCATGTCTGCATATTGCTAAACACTATGATGATGATGCTGCTGGTGACGGCGATGGCGGTGACGAACGATGTCGATCGTGATGATGATGATGATGATGAGTTGTAATTATGGGACATGTGATAATGATTTTCGGGGTTTGCTTTCCATTACGTGCCAGTCATACCTCAAGCCCTATAGAAAAGGTCGACCCCAGAGAGCAAGCAGCAAAGCCGAAGCCGAAAGCTGCCAACCCCAAAGCACCAAGCCGAATGCAAGGGCCTTAACAGCTGGAAGAGGGCGTTCGTGCATATTACACTGCATTTTCATAGTTAATCAGGAGGCCTAAGGAATAGTAATACTAGTTCATCATGTTTGTATATTAGACAGCGTTGTCCGTAATCCTTCGAGCGTTTTAATGTTACGATGCAACCAGAATTCAGCCGGGTAAGTTGGGCGCCTTAATAGATGCAACAAGACTGGCATGTTGTTTATGATTTGGCTGCATTGAGTGCCCTAATCCTTATAAACCTTAAGCACTATTACTCGTTCTTCCGACCTGCAATTATCTCGGATCCGTCCCCCCGCGGGTCACAAGACGCGCGGGGGTTACAGATGCTCTGCGCAGAGCGCAGTGTAAGTTCCCGAGTGTGTCCTTTAGATCTTTGTCTGGGGTTTTCAATGAGAAACAGAGGCCGTATGAATTCACAAATGTGCATAGTATACATGTATATATGTTTTGAAATAAGTTGTAGGTCTTTGGGGTTTTGATTATTCAATGGAAAAACAAAAGCTTGAATTCATATTGGGGTCCTTTTTCCTAAACATCCGGAAGGAATGAAAAGTATTCACAATTTTCACAAAGCACCGGTCTAGTGGCCGCTACGGTTTCAGTACTGAGCTAACTGCACCTCTTTAGGGTTTAGAGGTTTACGGTTTAGGGGGTTTAGGGTTTAGAGGTTTAGGGTTTAGGGGTTTAGGGTTTAGGGGTTTAGGGTGCTGGACTGATGATAACCCCAGAAAACGTTCGAATTCGTCGCAGCCACATCGCGACAACAGCATGCTACCACAGCGTAGCTGGTTCAACACCCGAGCGGGCCTGAAAAACCCTAATCCCGAAAATGCCTGACATGCAATTTGCCTTTATGACTGACTCTAAACTCTAAACCTACACCCTAAACCTTGAAATCTGCATCTCTAAACTAAACCCCAATTGCTGAAATCTGAATCCCATCAAGCTTGGCTTCCGCAGCCTAACTCCGAACCGCCTGACAGCGGAATCCTAGACCCCAAACCCCAAAGCCTGATGTAGAGGTCGGGTTAATTCGGTGGACGGGAAACCCTGTATATAGTATACTATCTCTGAGTGTTTTTCGAACTTACTTGATTTTCAGAAGCCCTAACAACTTCTGTCCCCGTTCTGAGGCTTGCTTTTTGCGCAAAAGCACTATAGCAAAAACTTTTCTTAGGTAACTATGCTAAGCATGTGTCCCCCCAACCCGGTTCTGACGAGTCTAGGAACCTGATGAAGACACCCTGGTCGTTTATCCCCGCAAAATAGTAGAATTCATATAAGGAACCCTAATACGGGCCCGAGGTTCTTAATCAGGTCCACATTATTCAGGCACCTATGTTAAGTGGTCATGCCTCGATCCCAAAGCCCTAATGTTGGCGAGGTCATGGTTTAGGCTTCAGTCTTCAGGATTTTCATAAGGACGTTTAGGGGCGTTAGGGGGTAGGGGGGTAGGGGCCGTACTTAACAAGGCCTATTTATGGAAGTATAGTCCCCTACACCCCTCCCCCTACCCTCCTGAGGGCCCCTATGATGGATTTGGTTGGTGTGGGTCAGTTCCACGTTTCAACTTGCAACATTGGGTCTGAGGTGGATCCACATCGCGAAGAAAGCAATACTTAGCATGGCTGCGAGACTGATTAATTAGTATTTGGGGGAGCATGTGATTGCTGGGTGCTTGGGCCCATAGGGTGATTAATGTCAGACAGGGCTGTCACAGCGCAGCTCAATTTTCTGTGCATGTTTGCATCTGCCATCACTGGACAAAAAGTATAGGGGCCTAAACTATCCGCACTAAGAGCTCCTTGTTTTCTATTAATGTAACTCGCCCAATGAAGGCCCCTATATTGACTTGGCATTAAATTGCCAGGTTTCGGTTGCCACACGTTGCCAGGATCCGGTTACCGGACGTTTCATCATGGCAGGGTCCACGAACTCCGGGCCCGGACCCTTATAAATAGGATCATTTTAAATTCGAGTGTGACGCAGGCTCACAGGGGAAATTACAGAAGAGACTTGAGGCTTTCAGGTAGCCGTATTCCCCCATGTCCCATGCTCGCGGAAGAGTTTGCAGCCGCATCCGCCCTGCCGCACTGTCTCTCATCGGCCCAGTGTAGTTGTCGACTTAAAGGGCCCCCCAATGAAAATAGGGTTTGGCGGCCCAATATACTGTAGTGTGTGGGGGTTTGGATGCCGGGCTTGCGTTGACGTCTTGAACAACCAGTGAATGTTGGCCGAAACCCTAAACTCTAAGCACCCACGACTCTTATCTCCAGCGCAGTTTAACATCACTGGGCACATGCGAGCAGGAGGTGCGATGTACAGAATGCAAGGCCCTAAGGGTTCATAATCCCAAACAGTTGTACTTAGGCCCCAAAGTACCGATACAGAGACTACTTTAAGGCCAAATTATATGTACTATTTGGGGACATGGACCCTTATACCCTAAACCCTGTAAAACCCTGCAGAACCCTTGAAAGACTTGGGTACATGGACCCTTAGGGAGGAATACCGCCCTACACTACCAATCGTTCTTTCTAGCGCGTGCGCTGGCTGCGATTAAAGCGGCTCGATCTCCAAACCTCCCACAGATCCCAATACCCCTAATCAAGGAATATACGTAAGGGTTCCTTAAAGGGCTCCTTAAGGGGATCTATAAGGGTTCTATACTAAGGGAATTAAGGAATATGCCTCAAACTGTAGGGGGCTTGATATTATGATATAAGGTCTGTTCCTTAATTATATAAAGGGTATTGGGATCTCAAGGCCTATAAACCGTAAAAACCGTTCACGCTTCAACACTCGAATTTGATCCCAAGTTCTTCGAACAATTCCGAGACCTGTCACTTCTATGTCGCGTTCATAAGGCCGTATTGTTCTATGTATTTTGGGATTACGGGTTTAGGCTTTAGGTGCAGGGTTCAAGGGGTTAGGGATTCAAGGTTGGTGTTTTGGTGTGTAGGGTGAGGTTGATAGGGCAAGATTATGAAGGCCTCGAGCAACATACATGGCATCGTATCAGCTTGAGGCTCAAAAGAGACAGCACCCTGTAGCTATCCTTGCTCAGAGATTCTGGGATCTAGCCATTTATTTAGCTTAAGTGCGTGTATATAGGTAGATGGACAGATAGATCTAGGTATCCAATAGCATGGCTTTGGGCTTTTTGGTTTTAAAGCTTCTGCTGAGTGGCATGGGTATCGAAGCCTTCGAAAGCCGAACGTATCCCTTCCACTTCACAGTTAAGACCCTACTCAAGTGTTCTTTAAATGCTTCAGTTTTGAACCGGCATGTTTTTGTTTATGATCAGTGTCAGAGTTTGGGCTTTGGGTTTGCCCGTGCTTTTCTTTGTGAGAAACGGCAAGAGCAGAAGTTCGGACACCTCGAAGCCATGTCGGACACGACCTACAGGAAAACGCCACTGATCCCTGGCTGCTGTTTAGGTTGAGCATTTACCTGAATTAACCTACCAGAGCTTGCATGTTTGTAGGGCCCCTTATTAATTCCAGCGTGGGGCTTAAAATAAGATCGGAGGTTTAGGGAGGGTTGTCTGGACGGTTTGGATGGGTGTTGGCGGACAGCTGGCGGCAGTCTCTGTACTGAAGGAATCCAAATCCGAATCCACGCGAAACCATAAATACGTTGAGGGGGTGGTCTGACTAATATTACAATTCGCAAAATCTCAAAGTCCCTGTATAGCTCTGGTTTACAGCATATTAGATCTCCAACTCCTTCAAAACATCGAAAACAGTTTAAACCTCCGGCCCTACCTCGGGAACCTTACAGGGATTAGGGTTTAGGCTTCAGGTTTAAGCGTGTGCCTGTTTGGTTGGAGGTTAAGGGCTCAAAGTTTCGGGTTTAAGGGCTTTTGTTCAGGGCCATGGAATAGAGCCGTATAAGCTGACAACCCTGCCCCTAAAGAGAAGGAAGAAGCATACTAAGCTACCACGGAACCCAATACCCTAGAATCCTAGACGCTAAACTCTCAAGCACAGCGGGTTCGGGAAGGAAGTCCTGATCATGTACGGTGGCGTTTCCATTGGAGTTTTTTAGGGTTACGGGCTTTGGGGCTTAGGATTTAGAGCTGGGCGCTCTAGTATTGTGGGTTTAGTTTTTGTGTTTGTTTTGGAAGAGCGCGGGCGGCTTAGGGCGTGCTCTGAAGTTTACCTAAAGGGTCAGAAGTACATATAATAGATATATATATATATATGTGCACACTTGAAAACTTAAACCTTCAACCCTGAATCACAAACTCTGAACCTTTCGTGGGCTTTGAGCTGCCCGTTTCAACCACCACAAACTCGAGATTCACAAGGTTGTCAGGGTGTCGGGTTTCGCATGAAGCAGTCCCCAGATGCCTGAACCGAAGACTCGTAAGCCCCAAACCCTACCTGTGAGGGGTCGTAGCGCATTGTTTTGTAGGGTTTGGGGCTACAGGTAGGAGCTACTGCAACCCCTACACCTTAAGGACTTGGATGTCCCCCAGCGGAAAACCATCGAGAGTAACCCTTCAAATAGGACCCCAAACCCCTACCTTAGCCCTGAAGAACCTACCCTTTTAAGGACTTATATAAGGAAATCATAATAGGGAACCCAAAAAGGCAGGTTATTGAGGGTTAAGGTAAACCCTAAAAGCCCCGAGTCCAACTCCGATTCCGTTTTCGGAGTTGCACTTCCTGGGGAGGGAGCCCTTCAAACAGGAGCCCAAACCCTACCAGACCGGAACCCAAAGCAAACTAACGAAACCCTGAACCCATGCAGTCGAGCCTTGTGATGGAACCCTTCGGGTCCTTTTTAAAAGGGTTAGCAGGGTTCCTTTACAGGGTTCTGTAAGGGGCTTAGAGGACTTGACACTAGGGCTTTAAGGGTGCAAAGGACCTAGTAATTAGGATGGCTTAGAACAGTACCTATGTAGGTTGTATTTACTTGTGTAAATCACTATTCTGGAGGGTATATGATAATTTGGTACTTGGGCTCGTCGGGGAACCCTTACACCCGATGGGTGCCATGCTAGCGCACGACGACTCGTCTTCCGATTCCCGGCAGCGTCACAGAACGATGATGACCAGATGGAGGGGCGAAGGGCAATCATCTGCAGGACGTGCCTGATGCTCGGAGGCTCGTTGAAATCTTGTTTTCGCCTGCAGGAGCACCTGGCAATGATCCGCAGTATGCGCCTGATGCTGGGGTGCTTGCAAGTACAATCCTGGTGGTGTTGGATGCAACCAGTTCGGATTCCGATGCCGATGCTTCCGGTGCCACTAGCCGAATGTTGGTGCAGCTGGAAGAGAGCATCGATGATGGTGACGACCACGGTTGTTCCACGGTTGCGGCGGCAGTGGGCCAAGACAAGAGGTTCTGGTTCACTATAACTAAACTGAGAGCTCCCATCCTAAGGCCTTGACATAGGAACCAAGCACGGCCGACATCCCAATTTAGGCTTTAGGTTTTGGGTTTAGGATTTTAGGATTTACGATTTCGTCTTGAAGGCTTACGGTTTAGCGTCAGGATCAGTAAGTCAGGGTTTACGGTTCAGACTTTACGATACCGACCCCAAGCCCAAATCCCGAAAGCCCTCGTGTTCCAAGATCCCAGGCCCGTTCGACTGGACCTCAACAAGAGGTGACCTGGGATAGTGATTCAGTTCTTTTAGAAAGTGCTTTTCCCTAAGTATACAAACAGTGCCTACTTTGAAGCCTCAAGTCTATGAATAGTATCTACTTGGGGCTCTTTGGAGTGTTAGGGTTTGTTTCCATGATGATGAACGCTACAGCTCAAGAATAGAGGCCATACCAGGCGGAGTGGGATTCCTATTATGATAAGGGCTCTACATTTTATGTGCCGGAATCAGAATTAGGGCTCCCTTTTGAGGATTTTACGGGGGTTTTTATGGGCCACTTTCGGGGTTGCAGCAAAAGGGACTCAAGAATTTCGATAGGGTTTGGCGATGCTCGGGGTATATCATTCTGTAGATACGACAAGGAATATCATTCTGTAGATACAACAAGGAAATCCAAGAACAAAACATTGGTGTATGATCGCTCCGGTTTCTTCATTATTTCGTGCCTTTGTCTCTAGTTTCGGCTGGGCGCATCGATTCCCTCCGTTCTAGGAGGCCCAGAGAACGGAGCGACCTGAAGAGAGAGAAGTACTCTAACTTGGGGTCATCTTGCTTGTAGCTGCGCTTGTGACCTGCTTGCGTTTATTAATTTATTCTTGCTAGGCTCTCTGATCTTTTCAGTGGGGATGATGTAGGGCAATGTAGGGGGTAAAGATCTTTGTGGCCCGAAAATCCTTTTTTTTGGCTGTGTTTCGACGTCGTTTGGTCTGAACGCACGACAAACACATAGGGGGCCCGGTCGGTTCCAGTATGAGCTGACTACACCCCCCGATCCTCCCCGCGCTGCATCAAGGCGTAGGCGCCTGAACTACAGGAAAAGCCTTGAAGTTGAGAGTTTAAAATAAACCCTGAGCCCTAAAACCTTTAAGCCGTACATTGAGCATCTCCGACACCAACTCGTAAAACGAAAGCCCTGCCCTGAAGTCCTGCACAACTCCATACACTGTGCCGAAACGGATCCCTCTAGGGAGCGGGAATCCTAGGATGCCCAGTAGTACCCTTATTCCCTTTTTGTAGTCCTAGGTTCCTTATAAAGTTACCCAATACCAAAAAGAGAGGCCTTTTTATTAGGTATCCTAGGGAACTATGAACCCCAAAACCCGAAATTCGACATCCTAAACCCAACTTCTCTCAAAATCAAAAGCCTTCAACTCTAAACCCTGATCCCTTCGGAGCAGTGGCCCTAAAGCCACACCCCACTTACCAAAAGTCTTCGGCCAGGAACACTTGAAACCTTGCGGTAGACTTCCTAGACTCCTGGAAGCCTTAAGGGAGCCCTGTTCTACCCTAAGGGTCCGGGTATCTTCTTAGGATGGTCCGGAATCTCCTAGGGAGAGCCCTTGGGTCTCTTTGGGGTCTCAGAAATCCTACCCTGAAGTATTAGGACCCGTTGGGTAGGCACTGAGGGGCCTGAAACCCTGCTTAAAGCTCGCGGCCAGGAACACGAAAGAGCAGCTAAGCCGAGGAATCGACGATAAGAGAGGCAGCAGGGAACGTCTTGGGGGGTTAGGGTGTGTAGGGTTTAGGGTGTATAGGGTTTAGGCTTCAGGGTGTCTAAGGTTCGAGTTCCCTTCAAGGTGCGGCGTTTTTATTGTGTAAGGGCTTTCAGGTAAGAGGGCCCTAACAGCGTTCTGCAACAGGCTTTACTTTAGGGTCCAGGGTTTGCGGGATACGGAAAGTTACATGTGAGGTGTTTTAGCGTTTTAAGGTTTGGTTTAGTTCAGGGTTTAGGGTAGCTTTTCAGAGTTTATCTTGTAGAGATTTAGGTACTATTGCAGTTCGAAGGTGTCGAACAAAGAGGCTTGCAACAATCTTGTAAGGTTGCATTTTATTCAGGGGGCTGAGTCTACCGTTACAATGTAATGGATCCCTGGATCAGGCTTCGGCTGTTGGGCCAAGGTATGTCGCTCGTACTGCCCAGCCGTGTCTACGTACCTGTCGATGTGTGTTTGCATCATATTCTATATAGTATTTTTTCTGGCTTTATACAATCGTAATGGTGGGTTTGAGAGATCATTGCAACAAGCAAGCTTACAGGCATACAAACATGTGTTCGTTCATGCCCTTAGCGATGCTGGTAATGTGCTCTACAGAACATGCCATACATAGACAATTATAGACACTGCCTACATCTATATACTTCTTCTTCAAACAAACACTCACATAAATTCATACAGGCATGATGCATACACGTACATGCAAGGCATCCATCCGTCCATCCATCCATTCATCCATCCATGCATCTATCCAGCCAGCCACCCAGCAAGCCCGTCATGCATGCTTTTTTTGCTTCATACATGCATGCATACATGCATGCGCACTTGCATGCATTCACTCCCCCAGTCAGTGAGACGTCCAGTCTTTCTTTGTCTCTTTGATTCACGTAGTCCTTCATCAATGCCCCATGCGCTCATTTCCTCGTTCGCCCATGCTTTCAGTCATGCATTCAGTTGCAATCGTGAACTGATTCATTCAGGCATTCATTCGTTAATGCCTTCCTTCATTCATTCATTCATTCATTCACTCAGTCACTCATTCATTCATTCATTAATTCATTCATTCATTCATTCATTCATTCATGCACTCAGCCGTCAACCCGCACATGTATGCTTGCATAATGCAAATGCATACATGTACAGACGTATGTTTACACATGCACGACTGCATATACTTATGCAGACACATCCTACACATGTCACACCAAACAAGCAAGAAAGCATGTGCGCACACACACACACACAACCAACCAACCAAACAACCAAACAACCAAACAACCAAATAACCACATAACCACATAACCAACCAACCAACCAACCAACCAACCAACCAACCAAACAACCAACCAACCAACCAACCAACCAACCAACCAACCAACCAACCAACCAACCAACCAACCAACCAACCAACCAACCAACGAACCAGCCACCCAGCCAGCCAGCCAGCCAACCAACCAACCAACGAACCAACGAACCAACCAGGCAACTAAGCAAGCAAGCAAGCCAGCAAGCAAACAAACCAATAAACAAACAATAACGCAAGCCAGCAAACAAGCAAACACACAAACAAGCACACAAACAACCACAAACGCATACACACCTACTCACTGATTGATCCGCGCATGCACACCCACCATACACATGATGCACATCAACATACATGCTTCTACATCTACATTCCAAGCACATGGACATCTACATATGCAGATACATGTTCACTTGCGCATATACATGTGCATACACACATACATGTACTTTTTTGCGTGTAGAGGAGAGGGAGAGTGTGGAATGGTTTGAGATGGAACTTCCGAGCTGAGACCTCAGGCATGCTCGAGGGCGCTGGATACGCACCGAGCCCTTCCAAGGACCTGGCAGTTTTGAGACTCGGAGCTAGGGTTAGGTCTGATGGATATGGGTTGAATGCGTGCTGCGGTTTTGGGCTGAGTCGTTTCTTGGCCACTGGAAGGTTTAGGAGTTTAGTCATTTAGTCTTCTTGGCCGGGAGATGTAAGACTCTAGGCGTTGGGTTGCATGTGAAGTATGCACAGATATCGGTTCCAAGCACGGATGTGCAGTTCTGTTATCTTTGGCTGTGGGGTTTATGCTTACTGAAAACCGCTTGCCCAGATGCGGACGTGACCTTGAACGAATCGGCCGCACGTCTCTGCTTGGTCTGGCCATAGATCTCTACACCCTAAGTGACCAGTGAACCCAAAGCTTTCAGCCGCTCCAACCCGAATCCATAATTAGTAAGAACAACAATAATAATTGCAACAAACATGTTCATCTTAAGCATAAATAAAAACAGTCATAACCGTAGCAAGAATCCAAATGATCTCATAACTAGTAGTAATATTATTAATAGCATCAGCAAATTTTGATGGCCCTAAGTTCTGCAGGAGTCTCAGAAGGATTGCAACGACGTGATGCGGCCACTAGCATTGCAGTTGGCACCCATTCACCCAAAGGATCATGAGTTGGAGAAAATTTCCCCAGAACAATACCTACGACGTTTTGGGTCAGGGTTCAGGATTTTGAGAGTGTGCAGGGCCCCATCAGGGAAGTTAGTGTTTCGTTTCGGGCGTTAGAGGCTCAGTGTTTAGTGCTGTCGGGCTTTAGGTTTTAGTCGGTGTGGTGTAGCTTCAATCAGGAATTTCGATTGTTTTCGATTTTTAGGGCTTGTAGTGCGAAGGCTGATTAACAGTATTCTATCTGAGAAGGAACAGTGCATCCGGCTTAGTATGGGTTCAGCAGACTTCTCATGCCAGGGTGAGCCGTCGTTTTGTCCTACCGGTGAGCACTGATTTGACATGCATGCATGAACCGGTTTAGGGCTTAGGGCTGGTGTGACAGTGTAACAGCTTCGTGCAAAAAGGGCATCGCAAGCTTTCTGCGGCTGCTTGAGATTGTCAGATGTTTGGAACTACAGAAAATCATGGGATATACCCAGTTTAAGCCGCTGCGTAGTAGTCTTTTCATTGCGGAGACTCCCTCCCAAACGAGGCCAAGATCTCAGGTAACCCCTCAGAGGTGGATGAACCACAAATTTATTTGATTGATACCTGTTATGTTGTATTATGGGGTTATGGGCCTACATGGACTTTTGAATGCTACCAGGATTGTAGAATGTTAGGAACTATTCTTCGGATCTCGCACGATCACTGCACCAGGCCCCATGTAGAGTAGTATATAACCCCTAAACCCCTGAAGCCTAAACCCCTAGACCCTAAACCCCTAAACCCTAACCCCTAAACCCTTAACCCCTAAACCCTAAACCCCTAACCCCTAAACCCTAACCCCTAAACCCTAAACCCTAATCACTAAACCCCTAAACCCCTAAACCCTATAAGCCCTAACCCCTAAACCCTTAAACCCTAAAACCCTACCCCCCTAAACCTGACATTAACCCCTAAGCCCTAAACCCCTAAACCCTAAAGTTTAGGGTTTAGGGGTTTAGGGGTTTAAGGGTTTAGTGATTAGGGTTTAGGGGTTAGGGTTTTAAACCCAAAAAGCCTTAAACCAGGAAGGACCTCGTGGCCTGGCTATCAGAGCATGGGATCTCCGGGCCGCCGCCCTCCCCAGAGGTTTCGGGGGTTTGGTTTGGGGTCTAATGTAGGGTCCTTCATAAAAAGAGCAGGGCTCCTTTAAAGGGGTCTATACAAACTACTATAAGGGGTCTATAAGGGCTCTATAAGATAGGGGCCTTCATAATTAGAATAGTGTTTGGGGTTACATTGTACTTTAGTTATGATAATGAGGAGCCCCCAAAACCCTATCCTATTTATTAAGGCCCCGACATTAGGCGTTGCAGACGCTTCCGGGCTTTTGGCTTTACGGGTTTAGGGGTGCCGGGTTTTAGGGTCCAGGAGTTTAGGGGTTAGCAATTTAGGGTTAAGAGGTTCTGGGATTTGGGCTGCAGCAGGTTTTGGGGTTTGGAGAGTCGGGCTGAGGGCGTGGCCCTCGTCGGACTTCTGCCCGTTTTTGTTTGCTTTCTTCGAGGGTTTTCAAGCGGCTCGTTGTCTGAACCCTACCCTTAACCCCAAATTTGAAGGCTTTGGGCTCAGAGCCCTCGGGCGAAAAGCTTGCGGGCTTCGCGCTGGGCTCAGGGATTGGAATGACCTTCTACTGTATCGTCTTAAGAAAGCGCAAGTATCTAAAGACATTGCTTGTTTCATTGTTTTCTGTGAAGAACCCGGTAGTAAACTTCGGCCTTCAACCAGTTTATGAATCGTAGACGTCGTAGACTTAAAGTTGGCTCTATCAGCTCCAGCAGAATACATGGACTCTTCATCCCCTACAGGGTCCTACAACGAGACACCTGCCACTTGCACCCTGGACCCTAAGCAATGTTAGCCCCAAAATCGCAGATTTTCTCGCCAGTCTCGGTCTCAGGGATGAAGGTGTAGGGTCAGGAATTGGAACCCTACCTATAGTCTCCATTGTAGTTCCTTTTTCTGGTTTAACCAATGGTTTAACCATTAATGTTACTTTTGTTAAGGATCCTAAAAGGAAACCCCAAAAAGGAACTACAATGGAGACTATAGGTGGACCCTAAGCCAGAACCCCGAATCCTGCCCCAGAGTTGTCCTTTCAGTGGCAGGCCGAGCAGCGGGCGATGTGGCAATGGATCCGAGACTTCCACAAGGACCGTGGCCTTGTAGTAGAGTAGGTAACCTTTAACTTTTGTTGGGTAGTATAGTCCCTGTAGAACCCCTGTATAACCAAAATGGTTTACCTTTAGTTCCCAATTTTGGGTAGTATAGTTCCTATATAATCCCTATATAACCAAAAAGGTTAATTAACTTTTAGTTCCCAATGATACCCCACAAGTAGGTTGGCTTCTGGGTGCAGGGTCACAGCGATGCGGGAGACCCGGCCGTGGGACTTAACATTGGAGCCTCGACAAATAGCATAAGCTTCCCGTTACGACGCTTATGGATAAGGTGTTTATGAAGGATGTGTAGGGTTGATAAGGATGTAATTGACAGTTGTGGCTTATTTTGGTACAAGGGCCTTAAGGATTCGAAGAGGGCCCTGGGTAAAGTCTATTGTAGTTTGTGGAAATACATTTGGATGCACACGAAAAGTATGAATCAGAAATACTCCGACCCCTATAGTGTTGGCCCCATCTGGCAGAGCCGCATGGAAAACGAAGGCAAGCCATGGCACGTTGGGTTAGATAAAAGCTTGGCACCGTGGCGGTAATGATCCCCCCAAACCGTAAAACCTGCCCGACTTAGGTAGAGCCATGCCCGTAAAAATGAAACTACAATGAGCCCGAATTGAGCCCTTCTCCATTCCTAAACCCTCAACCCTAAACCCTCCATTCCTAGATTACCCTGAGGGTCCAAGTACCTAATTATCATAGACTCTCCCAAATAGTCACCTACGTGTTTAGTATCCTAAGCCTAAGTACCTAATAATTGGTCAGAGTGGGCAAAATCTAGACTGTCGTCGTCGTGAGTCGAAAAGGGGGCGAGTACTGTCTCAAATGAAGGGCCCAAAGGACCCAATGATTAGGTACTTGGGTTAGATAATCGTTTTGTAGGTTACTATTTGGGAAAGTATATGATGTGTACTTGGACCCTTAGGCTATGGGCCGGAGTGCAGTGACACCCTGGCTTCGGGAGTTAGGAGTTTGGAGAGTTTAGGGTTTAGGGAAGTCTAGGAAGCCCCAAACTCTGCATCAAGTCGCACCTTGCGTCAGTTGAGACGGTTGGTACTGGTTCATGCCCTGGTCTGTGGGAAGTCGAGCGGCCCAGCTTCCATCTACATCAAGATTGGGAAGACGAGCTGCGAGCTTGAGACAGCCTCGCTATGCGGCAAAGGATGATGTGGTATGGCTAGACATCATGTACATCTTCATAAGCATCACCGCAGGAAGGGCACCCAGAGTGGAAAATTATGTGCTCGCAGCCTCCTGATTCTGTTGCAGCGGTCCAGATTCCACCTCTAATGAAAGTGTTCAAGAATCTGCCATAAAGCGCACCCTAAACCCTTCATGCTATGTGGCCCCGTGTTTAACGCAAGACCCACCCTGATGCTTGGAGTGATCGTGGCAGGAGTACAACGACGACTGGTACGCGCGGAATATGCCCCGGCTAAGGGACCAGCAGCTGGTCTCGACTTACCCAAAGGGGGGTATGGGTAGTTGTAAGGGTTCCTTTAAGGGTCCCTTTAAAGAGATCTATATGATCTGTAGGGATTCTATAAGGGTCTAGGGTTTAGGGTCTACTTGGAAGTTCATGGGTAGTTATAAGTGGAGTTATAAGTACGGCAACTATAGACTATAGTTATAACCCATATGACTTACCCAAAGGGTCCAAAGTATCTATGAAGAAGAATGTAGAGTTGCTATATTCGGAATTACGATTATGATTTGGGGAACTATGCCCCATAATAGTACTTAGGACCCTTTGGGTTAGGGATCTGTCATTGCAGGGTTTGGGAAGATAATTTTGAGGGTTTCAGAGGGCTTTCTCACGGTTGTCGGTGAGTTCTCAAGTTCAACACACAGCATTTCGGCAACATCTGAGGACTAGGGTTGTCTGGAGGTTTGGCATCAGAGGTTTCGGGTTCAAAATTGGTGGTAGTATAGGGGTCGGATGCCTTATATAGCCAAGTACACAGGCAACTGGGCTTCTAGGGTCTCCTTCAAGCATCCTGATGGTATCAGTGAAACCAGCCCAAGGTTGCTTTTGCGACCCCATGCCACGGCTCCTAGGGTCCTAGGCTTTAGGGTGTAGGCGTGGGGTTTAGGCGACATCTGCCGCCCAACGCGAAAGCACATGCCATTCAGCCTACAGGCTTGAAGCCCCGCAATCGTATCTACGGCCCATCCAATCAAGGCCAAGGCAAGCACAAAGGCAAAAGACGCCAAGAGCGGACACGCTTCGCAACCTTGGGTATAGTTGATTTGACACCCTCCCTCGCCTGAGACCGACACCGTAATCCTCTGAGAAAAAAAAGCCTTCAGTCCCTAAACTCTGCACCCCCTTGCTTCACATCTCTCAAGCCCAATTCCTCAACCCAACAAGCCTGCAACAACTTAGACTCTGGTTCTCAGTAAAGGGATGAGTGGCAAGATCCCGATCTCCCCCGCCTCTTCTGCCGAGATTTCGGCCCATCTTCGTCCAGGCGATGCGGCTTTTGGGTTTAGTTTTGTTGAATTTTAGGGTTCTGGTGATGTTCAGGGTTCGACAGTTTAGGGTTTAAGAACTTGGATTTTGTTGAGGCCGCATTATTGTCGGACTTGCCGGAAAAGTTTGGGGTTCAGGGCAGGCTTTGGCGCATAGTTTGGGGCCTACATCCAACTCCTTCCTGAGATGCTTGGCTGAAGTCATGTCTCATGGAGACATCTTTGCGTGACATTGGATGCTACAAGCTCTGAGCCCCACTTGAATCTGCCAGTGAGCTGCTTCTGGCTACCTTGAGCGCAGTGTGCACCGCACGCTGGACTATACAGTATGCCATGCACTTGCTGTATGGGAGGCGCTCCCTCCACCGCATGCTGAGTGCCGATGCGGTGCACAGTCTGGTCTGCAGTGTAATTTCCGCAGAACGTCAACAAGATGCAGAGCGATGACGCCCGCCATTGCTACCAAGCCTCGCTCCCGTATCGCAGGCAGTTCAGTGCTAACTGGCTGCAGAGAAGGTTGCAGAGCTCATGGAGAGTACAGTGAGGCGGGCGCTGCGGCATCACTGCTGTTCGTTTGCATTGCCATGGACCCGCGCATTTCTTACTTCCACCAGATTCTGCCGGTATTGTCGCCAAGTGCCTGTACAGACGACATTACGGCGAAGCTGAATTCACTTTCGATGCGCTCAACTCGTCCACTCTTGAACAAAACTGGTTTCCGAAAAGTACCATTCTTACCCTCAGGTTGAACATAGCCCCAATCGCCGATATAGTATGGTGTCTGGGCCCAAAATCCTTAGCATGTGAGTCCCAAGGAGGAACAAACTAATTTCTGCAAGGCCTTGGCCAGAGCTCCATTGAAGTTTTGCTTAAACCCCAAAGCCGAAACCCGTTTTAGAAGTCGCGGTCTAGTGATTTCGGGCTTTGGGGTTGGGGTTTCCAGAGTGTTGTTGCATTGGGAGTGCCGGCCTCTGAAAGACCATCTCATACAGGGCTTGGAAGCCTTAAACCCGAACTAAACCCCAACAGGATTTAACGATCATATACCATATAGTGAAAGCATAATGGTACAGGCAGGGCCCTACTTTTAGCAGGGCCAGTTGGTCCTGAGCATTCGGCGTGTCCAATCTAAATTCAATACACCGAAACTCTAATCTCCTACTAAACCTTAAAACTTAAAGAGAACGAATCAGTGCTTTCCTGCGCAAACCCTACGTGAGAATTACAAGGAAATCATGATAAGGGCTCATAGGCTTCTAAGGGTTCCGGCAGGCCCTAACCGAAGCCCTTGCTGGTTTCGGTTGAAGGCCCAACCCCGACCCCCCTCCCCGCCAAATCAGGAGATGAAGCGCATGAGGGGCGACAACTCAACGCCGAACTCACAGGCGACACCCCCAAAGAATGCTGCTTGGATGGAAGGGTTCAGGGTGGGAGTTGAGGAGAGGACGGTAGACGTTTAGACGGTCTGTGGGGTTTATGGAGCTAAGGCTTCATTGGGGTTTAATTATTGGTTAAAGGGCTTATAGGGTTCAGCTGCTTGAGCAACACGTTCAAATTTTGTTGTTTATGTTGGTAGCCTGCCAGGTTAGGAGCTTGTATTTGGGCTCAAGCTGCATTCAGCAGAGCTGCTGTTTGTAAAGGCTGAAAGGATGTACGAAAGTAAACCTCGAACCTTCAACTCTAAACCCCAAACCTGACGGCATAAAAGCCCTAAACCTGCAATTCTAGACCCAGAACCTCAGATTCCTCAGGACCCATTCTCCCAATTCTCACAGAGAGTCCCGACTTTCAACTATATTGGTACTTAGGACCCTTTCGGTCTGCCTGCCTCATCCATGGCAGACGAAAAGTAAAACCTGAACCTTGGCCTGAAAGCCCCAAACCTTAGATTCCTCCCAAGCCCTAAGCCCCTAAACCCTAAAACCCAAAACCCTAAACCCCTCGACCCTAAGCCCAACAGACCCCCAAGCTGTCCGGATTCGGTTTTACTTCCTGAGACTCCAAAGGACCCAATGATGAGGTACTCGGTTTTAGGGTAGCTTCTATGTAGGTTACTCGGTGTCACTTGGAGAAATTCTAGATTTCCCTTATGCTTCCTATAGAGGTACCTATCAGAAAGTACGTTTAACGGCCCCAGAACTACGACCCAGGTAGGTTTTTTTGGAGAATATATGATGACTAGGACCCTAAACCCAAACCGCACACATAGCAGCTATGTAGGTTAGTATCTCGGAGTGTTTGATCATTAGGTAACCCTAAACCCAAACCCTAAACCCTAAACCCTTAAGAAAAAACCCTTAAGAGGGTTAGTCCAAGCCTTCAGATCGGGGCTCTCACCCTTAAACCAGCGGTTTGGGGTCTGTAGCGTTCATGTTTTTTGGGGTCTCTAGGGTCTTTAGGGCTTTCAGGGTTTGGAGTTTAGGATTAAGGGTGTTTTACTTTAATGTCGTGCACACTCCAAGTTGCGCCGAGCAGGTATTTCGTAAAGACTCTGCGGACTTTAGACCCCAAAGTAGGCCTTATTTCTAGGCATTACCGTGTCTACCCGACCATCATTGAAGTCATTATGTTTCCCTGACAGCCTGACGGTTCAGACTGCAGGCAATCCTGTTTTGAAAACCTAACCCTAAAACCGAAACCTTCCCAAGTCCGTCTATGATCTCAAGGACCTGTCACCCCAATCCTAGAACCCGTGGACCATAAAGTCGAGTTGCACACAATCAACGCACCCCGAAAGACCTTACATGGTGGAATCCGCATTGCAAGTACGCCTACATGACTAGTCTGTCGGACTTTGCGAACCCCAAAGAAATCAGCAAAGGACAGCCAGGACCTTCTCAGCTTCGACGCGCCGTCTCCTGTCACTCCGGCACCTGCTCCTCCAGCCGGGACAAACCTCCTGGACATGTGAAGCAGGTTTAGGCTTTAGCCTTTGGTTTTCTTTAACTAGGTTTTGCTCTTGTGGAGTTTCATTGTAGGGTGCCACAAATGAAAGGCTTGGTGTAGGCGGTTTTATCAGGGTTTAGAGTGTACATGGCCTGGGGCGAATATTGCTAAGTGTATCTTGTCAGACATTTGGTGGACACAGCAACGAAAAGACAGCCTTCCTGTCAAACCGAGGGTTTGGGATTGAGGCGGTGTCTGGGACATCCAGACGTAGCAGCTCTGTTCCACTGCAGTCGCACATCGTAACACTTGTCCGTCCCTGTAGCCCCGAAAATACGGGCCTAAATATTTATCAATATGGTATGATACACCCCCCAAACCCCATTCTAAGTACTTAGGCCCCCCTATATTAGGGTTCAAGGTTCATGTTGCATCGTTTAGAGCGCAACGTTCCGAAGCTGTCCAGGGGGCTGAGAGACCCCCCGCTGGCACTCCCTCAAGCTTTGTTCGAAGGAGCCTTTGGATACGAAGTAGAACCCAAGCTGCGTAGCGGAAAGCGCAGAGGGGGGGGGCTGGGGGGGCAGTGTTTGTTGCACCAATTTCTCGCGACATCAGGAAAACTTCTGGAAAGAAGGGCCCCGCTGAGTGCTGAAAACAGACGCTGTCTGCAGTAACTACAGTAACTACCTACCTGTGGTTCGGGTTACAACGCGCTTAAATACCCTGAACATCCCTTAACCCCGAACTTTAAGGGGGAACCCAATGGAGTCCACCTTTCGGTGCGGACTAATCTCCAAACGCCCTACGACCCATCAGGCCCGTAACAACTATAAAGCCAAAACTCCCGAAATCCTGTACCTAGACCCCCCAACTACCCTCTATTGTGCCCCGAATAGCCACTATTAAGGACCATAAGGGCTCGATGAAAGGGCCATTGGGGGGGGTGCTGGAAGACACTTCGGTTTTGTTTAACGTCGCTTTGTTAAGGGGTGTTCAATCTTAGAACAACCTTGTGACGCTTCTTTCCGAGAGGCCATTTCCCTTTTTGCCAAGGGCTGGGCAGCGAAGCTGCCCTTGCGCCCAAAAGGACTTGAGAGTTTGGGTTAGGGCTTTAGGGTTGCTATAGGGCCCATGTCGCGAATACTTTAGTACAAACAGCAGGTACACGGACCCTTGGGGAAAGGACTTGAGACTTTCCCCAAGGCTCAAACTAGCCAACAAGCCTTAGATCGTAAAGGTTTTGGACACAAGAACCTGAAAATATGAGTCTTAAAAAGACTCGAGACGTTGGGTTTGGGCTTTAGGGATTTGAGGGTGTTAGCATTTTAGGGCTTAAGGCCTATCGGTTTCGGGGTTCGGGACTTACGGCTGTTGAACTATCACGATGGTTATTCGACAAACAGTGTGGTAACACTCTAAGACTCTTGCGTGAGCATATTGGGGCTTGGGGTTTGGGGTTTAAGGGCTTGCGGCTCTTAGAAAAGCCATGCTTTATGGGTTCTGGATGCATTAGAGCAAGAGGGGTTCCTAGCTGGTGTATCGGTGAAGGCTTGCGTGCCCAGACCTTCCGCTCTGGGAAAGTACCTGAATGGTAAGATCATTGAGGATCGCCAATAATTTGATTTGAGAAATATATCCTTAATTGGGGTGAAGCTGAAGATCTGGGTATAGGGGCTTGTTTGGGTCTACATTCTGTGGGGGGTTCCTGTGAATTCGATTCTATACCAGGACTGATACCCTAAAGGCGCCAGCACTGATTATTTGAGGACTTTGGGGTCTCGCTGGGTACCGAAAACCATAAGTACTAAGGATTACTTGGACCCTTAGGGTAGGTACTTCTATAGGAACCCTTACTGCAAAGGAACCCTAAACCCTAAACCCATAAGTAAGGAGTAATGACTTGGACCCGAAACTGGTATCCTTCATAACTTGAGCTCTAAGCTAGGGGCCTCACAAATTAGAATAAGGTTTTGGTGCCCAATATACGATACTTACTATAATTATAGTAACTTGAGCAGGGCTCTGGTCCTAAAGCCTCTCCGCAGATCGCAAGTTATGCGGTCTTGCAGATCGTCCGGGCGGTCGGGACGCCCATGCGTTAATGCCCTACACTCTTACTGTTTTGTGTTTACGGTTCAAGGTTCCTTGCAGGGGTTGGGTTTTTTTCTAGTAACTACTGACCCTGAATTCTGGATGCAAAAGATCTGGGGGATCAGCGTGCCAGGCCCAGCACGCGCGAAACGATAGACCCAGAATCTACACTGCGCTTTGAGTTTTATCTTATGTAACCAAATATCCTGGTCTGGTAAAGCTTAGGCATTTCAACCCAAGGTCTTCCAAGTTGCTGAGGAATGAACACCCTAAGCTCTAGACCCTAAAGTCTCCCAAAGTTCGACGGTTGAAGCCGGAGTATCCACCTAGACCCTCAAACCCGATCCCGAGCTGCAACAACCTAAAGTGCGATGCCCCCTGCCCTAAGCCCTGAACCCCTATCATGGGCCTATACCCTATGCCTTGTAAACCCGAAGGAGGCCTCAAAGTATACAGATGCTTGAATATAGAAGCCTAAACACCTATTGCTGATTACAATTTACAAGTTACAATTAATTATACTATACAAGCCAAAGACCGTGTTCTGCTTATTAAGGCCCCGACACCTCAACCCCTAAACCCCAAACTCTTGTGATCTGGGGCGAACCCTTGAGTCTCCTTCTGAGGACCCTGATCGCACGCCATCCTCGACACATCTGTGCCCTTAGGTCATAAGGGCTCATGTTTACACGGCTTTGGGCCATTTTGAGCCTTACGGGTAGGTTTGCATCGCGATTAAGGTTAAGGTAGAGGGTTTGGGATTGGGGGTTTAGGGGTCTGGGGTGCCAACGGCCCTAACCTAGCTGCCCTAGCTACCTAAACCGATGCTCTCGCCTGAAGAGCACGCACTGGGGCGACCTGGCCATCCCGGACTGCAGAGTCTGCAACGCTCCATGAACAGACTGCAGAACCAGAGGAGCTTGCAAAATGGCGTGATGCAGGGATACAGGTCGAATCGGTAAATCTGTACTTATCCAAAGGGTCCAAGTATCATTATGGTATATACTTAGACCCCCAAAATACCCTATAAGTATATACCATAATGATACTTGGAGCCTTTGGGTTACATGAGAAGTCAAGGAACAGGGACAGAGGCGGATAGAGATATGGTCTCCCCACGCCTGTTTCCAATTTATCAGGCCCCGAAGAACCCTTTTTCAAAGGCTTGAGGCCCGTACATGAGTCTTCCTGGACATAGGAAATTTCCACTTACAGAGTTGGAGTAGTAAGCTCTCATGCCTCCAGGTTTACGACCTAGGCAAAGCAAAATAGGGAGGCAAGTTGGGGTTTGGGCTGCAGGGTTGTTTAGGTGCATGTCTGCGATTTGATTATTGTTTTGAAGTCCCGCCATTTCCTTTGGGTAATGGGGCAAGTACCCATAGGCCCCAAAGTAGTTCCTTTTAAGAGGTAATCCCAAAAAGGAACTACTTTGGGGGCCTATGGGTGAGCACCTCTTGCTTCGCTGCTGGGTCCCTGGCTGTGGGCTTTTCGAGGGCTTCACGGCGCGACGTCCCCAGTTGAAGCCCAGAAACTCGAAACCCTGAACCCCAAAACCAGGTGCCCTACCCGACCTTGAAGTAGCATGCGAGGAGTACTAATCTTCGTAGTAGAGTACTGCCTGTAATTAAGCCTTTTATGCGGATTATGATCCCGGTACATGGACAAGTGCCCTAAACCCCAAAACAAAAAACAACCGCGTTTCTCCTAATCTGGCAAGCAACCGGTCGATGAGAGAGGCGGCCACTGAGTTAAAGTGCAACAGGACCTCAAGCTTTCCAACACAAAGGGTTCGTGTACTAGTGGGTGGGGCCGGGGGATGGGGCGTGGGGTGCATATGGTAAAGTGGAGTAGACATGTAGCGATGCTTTTATTTATTTACTATGTTTGCTTCTTCGGACCATTGTAGTATACTTCACCTATCACCGTTCAAGGGCTCCTCAGTTTTCCAGCCTAACCCCCAAAACCCCAGAAACCCTAACTCCGCATACCCTTACAACCTGTATACCCCCATGCCATCTCCGACTGTCGGCTCCAGGGATACGCCAGAGCTTTACAGGGATCCCCGGAGACTCCTCCGAACACCATGTCACACCGCAGCTTGGGCCGGACTTGGGTTTAATTGGGGTTTGTGAGGGTTTAGGGTTAGGGTTTAGGGTTTAAAGTTCAGAGTTTAGGTTTAGGCTATTAAGTCCTAAGGTTTCGTTTTTCAGAAAAAAAGGTTTAGGGCTTCCAGACATATCATTGAAATGTGGATTACCCGGACCTTGAGAAACCATTATGAATGACTTACAAAATGAAACGATTCTACTGCTCTAAATGCATACGGACCCTCAGGGGGGCAGGGGACTATACTTCCTTAAATAGGCCTTACTTTGGTCCTTATGTTGGGCATTCAGGCCCCCTACCCTCCCGCTCCCCCCTCCTACCCCCTTAAGGGTCCCTGCTGCTGATGGACAAAATCCTGCATGACCTTAAGGACCCTAAACTATGGGAATTATGGTATATTCTCTATATTGGCTCATGCAGGATATTGTCCATCCACAGTATGACTGTAGCCTCACTACTTTGTAGCTGCCGGCTGGAGGTTGGAGGGTTGGGGCTTAAGCTGCACAGCTAGAGCTTCCGTGCTCTCAGGATGTCCTGAATCCCTAGGGATCTAAGGAGTCATATGGGAGTTTCCGAAAATGGTGGACCCTAATCTAGTACCCGAAATAGTAGGGTCCTTATAATAAGGACCCCCAAATAAGGTACCCCCAATTTTCGGAAGCTCCCATATAGGGTTCCTTTAATGGGGATCTATATAAGGGATCTATCGGGCTCAGGGCTCTAAGGACTCCTATGGGTGGCTGTCAAAATTATGGTCCCTTTTTGGATCCCTAATATAATACGGCACCTCATATTTAGGGTGGCCAAAAAAGGGACCCCAATTTTGACAACCACCCATATATTAAGGCTTTTGGGCCCGAATACCATACTACAAAAGGCTTTTGGGCGATTTTGATCCCCAGGGAATGATTCCCAATCCCAGTCCTTCAGGTTGCAACCCCCAAACCCTACACCTTCAAGTCGTTACTGCAGGGGCCTTAATAATTCCCTATACTGTTGTTTGCTAGGTGGGTTCCCTATGATATCTAGTAACCAATAGCAGAATACACCCTAAAAGCTTATTCTAAATATGATGACCGCCTAAATAACTCAGCTCTGGATTCCTCCAAGGAAAGTTTGAGCGTCCCCGACATGGCTCTCTGGGCTTCTTGCCCCGCAAGCGCACCAGGCGCGTCACCGGAGGGCCTAAGAGGGTGAAAGGTTTAGCACCGGAAGACTCTTGAAATACGAAGCCAAAGGCTCACCACTATTGCTGCCTCATTTAAACGAACTTTCACAAGGTCCATCGGTGTTCAACATTATTGCAGCAACCCAGATCCTAAACTACACCCCCAAGCTTCCCTGTGATATCCAGAGACTCAAATTCTTCGACCCCAACTCTGATGTCGAAAGAGTAGTGCTTCAGTTACGAACCGGCTGGATTGTGATTCCCACTGCAGCCTTGTGGGTCCATGTATCTAGATCGCACATACATTGGCCCTGAAGTTACTATAGGAACCCTTTTGCTCATCTTATGTAGGCACATGGCTCTCTGTCAAGCCTCAGCGATCCAATGGTACCTCTCACCCAAACCGGGCTTGAATTTAAGGCTGGCAATAGGGTTCATATGGGGTAACATGAGCTGATAGGTACAAGCAGAACAACGAAACGCTGAGCCATGCAAAACAGCGCCAGCAAAGCTGAAGCTGAAGACCCCTAAACCTTAAACACGGTTTAGGGTTTAGGGTCTAGGTTTTAGGGTTTAGGGTTTAGGGTGTGTTTTGAGCCCGGTCACATACTCCCCTGACGATAACTGCAGCAGAGCATTCATGCAACAAACCTGTATTGCGATCCCTTCGCAAACCGATGCCACACAATCCACGCCAACAAGGTCGAATAGTCGAACTGTCAGATCCCTTCAAGGTTTTGCTATTGCCTCGCAAGATAGACCCGGATTCCGAGGCAAGGCAGTGGCAACACCGCCCTACACCCTAAACCCTGAGCATCGTACTATAGGGGGCCTAAATAATTACCAGAACTATTTTGCGGGGTTCCCTCTTGTATGTATAGTATAGTGAGCCCCAAAGCCCCATTCTAACTATTGAGGCCCCTATGGAAGCTTCGTCTAAGAACCCTGAAGCACAGCAGGCACCACCACGGCAAGATCAAGAGCTTCCCCAAGGACGATGCCTCGAAGAAGCCGCATTTCACAGCCTTCATGGGCTACAAGGCCGGTCCGGCAAAGGGCATTCTATATTAACCTTAGGCTCAATATAGCCCAAAAGCCTTATGTAGTATGGTCTTTGGGCCCAAAAGCCTAAGCCTTCAAATAGAAGTCCTTAAAAGCCTCAGTGTAAGGATTTGCCAGCCGGGTCTTGCAAAGGTTCTTTAACACTTATTTATGTCCGATGGAGCGTTAACTGCATGGTCTTGCAGATTAGGATGTGCGATTAAAGGGCCCATAACTTGTCAGGTGCAAGTATTTAGGCATTGGGGGTTCGATTCTGGATTGTGGATTTGGGGCTAGGCTACCAGCACCATAAGAAATTTTGAAGTACTTCTACTTGAGGCACTTAGGGTTCAGGTGGGGTTTGGAATTTGGGGTTAGCTATCTGTGACACGGTGGGGTGCTTCTCTTGGTCGGACATGGTGGGCTGCTTTGGGTTCCAGGCGCAACGGTATGTGGGCTTAGGGGGCTTAACCATTACGCAGGTTTCAGGGCTTCCCTTTTTGAAGGTCATGTTGCGGAGATGCTTTACCCTAAGGGTCCATGCACCCAAATAGTATATACTTTGGCCCCAATGTACCTATATAGGGACTACTTTAGGGCCAATGTATATACTATTTAGGTACATGGACCCTTAGGGTTATGGTGCTGGCATCGGAAGCTTTCCATCCCGAGGGCAGCAGGCTTCAAGGGCCGTGAAGGGGGGCAGACTGCAGTCGCTGGCACGTTTGAGCCTCCATGCCCTGCTGGAGAGAACAAAGCGGCGGGTTTAGAGTTTAATTAGGGTTAGGGGTTTAGGGTCTAGGGGTTTAGGGGTTTAGGGTTTAGGGCGGACTTGAATGAGCGAATTGCATCCTTCGACGGCGCAGCAGCTCGTTGCTCGTTTTCCTGCATTGGAAGACGAGAAGTTGTGAGCACGTTAGGCCAGAAACCCTCAAGCCTAAGAATCGTGAAGTAGGGCTTAGGAGTGCCTAGGCGCGCATTGCCTGGAGATGTGTCAACTTCGAAATTTACCATCTGCTGTTTGAAGGCCAGCAGAAAGAACCATCCCTCAGCACCAAATCCAGTCATCTGAATCTGTAAAACCCTGATCATGCAAAAACCGTAGTCCCCTAGCACCAAAGCCTAGAACCGGAAGCTTAAACCTAAGATAAAACCCACGCCGGAGGGAGGGGGGGGGGGCTAGAATCTTGAAGCGTCCAACGAGACTTCACGTCAACTCTGAAATCTCCGGGGACGGGGGGAGCGGTGTATTCTGACATAGTTGTATACTGCTCCGCAAGTTTCTGTCCCACTGTGCTGGTTTATGGAAGCAGGAGCGTCCGAGAAACAATAACCTTCCGGATGACCATGACCGGTATGGTTTGGTGGTTACTATTGCATGATGGTAGTCCTGCATCCAGATCCGCAGACCCGATATCCTCAAGCTAGACCACAAATCAAGTTACAAGAGGCCTGTGTAGCAAAAACAGATTAGCGGAAGGCTAAACCGTAAACCCTGAAAGTTTCATTTCAGAGGTTGTAAAGGGACCCTGAGAGCAACCTTAGAAGAACCATCGAATGAATGCCAAACAAGAACCTTAAATATTAAGCCCTAAACACTGAGGCCTAAACCCTACACCCTAAATCCAAAACCCTGAACCCTATACCCTAGGGAGGATTATCCCGCTCGAGGCCGGCATGACTCACATCGTTCGGGAGGTCGACCGAACTGGCTCCAAGCTCCACAAGAAAGAGACGCTTGTCTGTTTATGGCTACATAAGGGCTTCGGGGGTTGGGGTTAAGGGCTTTAGGCATGTAGGGCTTAGGTTAAGCTTTAGGCGTATAGGCTTGTTTGGAGGGTTCAAGTTCTGGGGTTTAAGGTTTAGGGTTGTCGGAAGGGTTTAGGCTCCGGTTCTAGGGATGTCTGAATGATCATCCCATTAGCCTGTCATGGTTTGATTTTCTAATCAGCCATAGCTCATGCTTTACAGCTTACTAGGCCTATATACAAGTATCGCAATACCTGGGTTTGGAGTACCGTATTTGAATCTGTTCCTTGAATGATCCATTATGAAATAATCGTCTATATCTTTTCCCTGGCTACTGCAAGGTCCAGGAACCCTAAACCCTAAACCCCAAAGTCCAGAGTAAGTTGGCTTTAGCCGTAACCCGAGCTGTGGCCATGATCGTTTCCCCAGGCCAAGGGTTCAGAGACAACCATTTTTGCTCTTCGTAACCTCTCAAGCCATATCATATCATATCATGTGCTAATTGCAGATCAGATCATATCATATAACATGGTGTCGTATCTTATGTTGCTGTATCTTAACTCATCTTATCTCCTCTCTTTGCTATGTGAGCATGTTACACAAGGCCATATTCTGTCATACTATGCAAACGTCTTCTACGCTGTACAGTACCCTACTACACTAGACAGGACTAGACTGGACCAACCTAGACTGGACTCCATGTTACACTATTCGTTGGAGATCAAACAAAGCTGTGGTCCGGTAGCCGAAGCCTGCAGTTTGAAGACACGCGAAATCCCGAAGCCGAGAAGTTGTGACGGGTTTCTGGCCTAGAGTTCAGGGTTTTGGGCTTGGTGTTTAGGGGTTTGCGGGATAGGGTTTGGGGTGTCGGGTTGAGGAATGGCATAGTTCTACTCTCTGTTGAGCTCCAAATGCTTACTATCAGGGACCATATAGACACAGAGCCTCGAGACCTATGTCTTTGGAAGCTTCCTTTTCATTTGCATGTACAGAGGTAGTACTAACTGGGTTTTATAGGGTTTAGGTTGTTCTGTCGACCTATAATATTCGGGACCATATCTAGTTCAGGGTACAAGGGGCGTCCAGCAAAGGATCGTCGAGCCGGTGAGCGTGCTCGAGACTCCCCCCATGATCGTTGTTGGCTTCGTCGGATATGCCAGAAGCTCAGGCTTAGGAGGATTTAGGTCTTCTGGGTTTACTGGGCTTTGGGGGTTAGGGCCTTTTAGCGGTTCAGGGTAAAGGCTTTAAGGCAGCTGGGGCTTGCAGATGTTACCCCTTGCGCAAAGCAGCTTTCCCGTAGCTTTAATTTCAGATTCATGTCTTAGGCTGCAAGCGTTGTAGCCCTAAACCCTATAAGCCTTAAACCCTGAACCCTGAACCCTAAACCAAACGCTTCGGGCTAAGGTTGAGACCCCCAGAGGCCTTCGGGCGCTCACCTCTGTCTGGGCGGGACACCTCTCGGAGGAGTGCAAGAGGCCAATGTCCTAAACCCCAAGACCCTAAGAATCACCCTAAACCCTAAACCCTAACCCCTAAACCCCAAAACCCTAAGAATCCCTAAAGAGTCCCTGAAGAACCCTAAGAATCAGTAAAGAACCCTCAGACTCCCTAAAGAACCGTAAGAATCCTTAAAAAGCCGTAAGAACCCCTAAAGCCCTAAAGGCCCTAAAGCCCTAAATCCTGGAACCCTACATCCTTAAACCCTAAAGCTTCAAAGCCCCAAACCCTAAATCCTTGAATCCTAAAACCCGAAAGAGCCCTTAATAAAAAAAAAAAACAAAAAACACAACGAACGAGCGAAACCCTAATCCCTAAACTGCGGCCTTTACGGCGTCAGACTGGAGGCTTCGGTTGTCTTAAGAACAGGTTCTAGGGCTGGATGTTGAAGGTTTGAGGGTTTTTGGGTATGGGGTTTGGGTTTTAAGGTTTAGGGACTAAAGTTCGAGCTTTTTGGGGGTTTAGGTTTTAGGGTTTAGGGTTTAGGTTGAGGGTTTGAGGTTTGGGGTATAGTCTTAGCTCAAGATGTTCGGTCTGCTGGGCTTATGGAAGTTTCTGTTTAGGGTCTCGGGGGACTTTGGAAGATGTGGGATAGGGGAATACCCCTGTGGAGTTCCACATCGGGACTTATAGTACGGAGTGTAATAGAGAAGCTGTTCTGATTACCAACAGGGTTCCTTAGGGTTTCAGTAAGGCCCCTACACCTTAACCCCTAAACAATCTCCTACACCCCTCAGCCCTGAACAATCACCTAAACCTTGCACCTTTAAACCCGAGTAGACGAAACCCATAAGCCCTTAAACCTCAGTGTGTACTTGGAGGGTCGGGGGACTTACTAAGTAGTTATTTTGTAGAGTTATAAGTACCATAACCCTTTTAGGGTACTTATAAGTCTACTTACTACCCAGTTACCAAGTCCACCGCCCCTCCAAGTAGCGTCCAAGCAGGCGCTTCTACAAGACTTGGCACACCTCGAAGCAGAAGGCGTTCACCAAGTATCAGAAGCGCAGCTTGGGCTCACATGGGAGATGGGCCTTGATGATTAGACTAGGGTTTTGGGGTATATTTGGGATATATGATAATCATCATAAGTACGGAACGCAGCATCAGAGGCGCAGCTTGGGCTCATGTTGCCTAGTAGTAGAGTAGGTAGCCGATTTGGGGTACTATGCTCTTTGTATAATTCCCAATATACTCCTAAAGGTTGACCTTTAGTTCCCCAAGATACTCGGCAATTAGGTATACACCTGGGGGCTCCCTTCTCTGGTGATTCCCTTAAACTGTAAGCCCTAAGCCAAATTCCCTAAAGGACCCCTGGTTGTGAGGAGCTGCTGATATAGCATTGAAGCATGCCAATCCAACCCTAAACCCTAAACCATTGAGAGAAGTTCAGTCGATTCCTTTGCTTCTGATACGATGGGTGGGGGAAGTACTCCAAACCTCGCGCCCTCAAGCTTTAATCCTAAGCCCTACACGTTAGACCCCTCCCCAAGGTCCTAAAGCTGAGCCCGACACCTTGAACCCTAACACCCTAGGCCAGAGAACCCAAAAACAACCTTGAAAGCCTACGGTGTCAGAAGACATGGGTAGTTGTCAAAATGAAGGCTCCTTTTGGGTACCCTCAATATTAGGTGCCGTATGATAATGAGGTCCAAAAAGGGACCATAATATTGACAACAAACCACCCACATAGGTACTTCTGAATAGGGTTCCGGCGCAGGGTTTGGGGTTTTCCTTGGTAGTATTTGGGAGACCAACCCTTCTTACCCTTAGGTCTGGCTCTCTTGACACGGACCTTATTCAGAGGTTTTAAATATCCCCCAAGGATCCCCCAATCTTAACTCCCAAGGATCCCCCCAATCTTAACTCCTAGGTTTGGAGTTTGCGGTTCAGAGGTTGGGGTTTGGCAACTGTAGCTATTCTCGTTGGAGCTTAGCTTACCGACTGAACATCCTACGCGTAGCCAGCCGTGAAAATACTCCTTCTGCACGTCTATAGATAACAAAGTGCTAAGACTTCCCCTGCAAAAACTCCTTAAATCTTATGAGCCATTCTAAACCTCATAAATTGTGAGTCCTTAAATCTTATAATCCCCAGCCCTTTACGATTTTTTTGCAATGCGGGAGAAGCATGTGCTCGGCGGCCAGCGGAGGCTCAAACCTCAAAAACCAAAACACTCAACCCTCACCCTCGAAGATAGGGGCCTTAAGACTTACGTATGCTATGTTGGTGGTTCCTGATTATATTAGAGTATAATGGGCCCCAAAGCCCTATTCTAGCTGTTCAGGCCCCTATGTTACCATCCCAAACCCAAAAAGCCTCAAAACCTAAAACCCTCAAGCCTCAAACTCTGAATCTCAAGCTTCAAGCCCCAGCACCATCTCGTATATGCCTGTGTATACTTATGCACAAAGCCGAACTCTACATCACATCCCATCCCAGCAGATCTTTCCAGCGTGACAGAAACATGCATCTGCATAAAATGGATTGCTGGTTGGAGTAGATAGAGGTTTCTACACATACGGGGCTAACCAGGATTTTGTCGTGCGACTTTCGATTTGGGGATCTGCTGAATACCCCATAGCTAGATCGAGAAAGCTGGACCGCTGGCTCAACCCTAAACCCTAAACCCATGCATGCCGCATCGCGCGCGGGTGCTTCGTCGTCCCGCTTCCTGGCGCGACTGCTCGAGCTGCCGCGGCCCGCTAACAACCAGAAGGTGAGCGAGTAGTTGTGGACCCACAAAGGGGGTTTCATTATATAGGGAGGTTTTTATGGGATATCCTTATCCTAACTGTTGCTTTTGTGCTTCTGAGGCGCCCTAAGTAGGTGTTGATGATAGTATAGGGGCATTCATAGTTAGCATCTCAATTTTTTGAGGAGGTGGGGAGGGTACTTGGTATTTCTATTTATTCAGACCCCATGTTGCAGTTTTCGAGGCTTTGCACGGGTGTATAAGTCTGTTCTTTCTAGGGTTCGCTGGTCCATCATTTTGGATATAGCCGGTACCCCCAACTCAGGTGCCTTCGTTGTGGACCTTGCCTCCTGTTTGGTTTAGGTTTAGGATGTGTGTGTGTGTGTGTGTATCTGGACTCTATCTACACCTTCAACCCGAAATCAAAAGCCTTGAGCACAGATCCTGCGGCTTCATCCTCAAATTTCAATTCCTCCTGGCGGGGAACTTTAAGCCTGCATCTCGACGTCCTCACACCTAAACCTTGAAACCCCCAAAGCCCGAGACCTGCGTAGACCCCATATAGATCCCTAAACTGGACCTTTCAAGAAGCACTTCATGAATCCTGCAAGCAGCTCTTAAAGGATCTCTTGCAGGAGCCTGTTAACGAACCCTTTAACGGAAGCCTTACACGAACCCGTACAGGCACCTTATAAATCTTTAAAACCCAAACCTGCTCTCAGTCCAGAGCCCGAGACCCTAAACCCTTAACCCTACCTTACCTGAGGATCCGAAAACCTACTGTTTAAAGCTTTAAGGATTATACCCCTTGTTAAGGCGTCATAACCTACTAGTTTGTAGGGTTTGGGGATACAGGTAAACCCTACTCTAACCCTTGTCCAGTCCGAAAACCCTAAGGCCCTAAATCCCTACATCTCTAAAACCTTAAACCCCGAAAGAACGAAACCCTAAACCCTTCTCTAATCCTTCTCCAGCTTACCTTTGGTTAGTAGGGAATGGAGGAATGGGGTACAATTACAACTACTACCGTATTGCTACCATTCTTCCATTCCCTACCAACCAAAGGTAAGCCAGTCTAGCCAGGTCGAGGAGCTGGTGGCCTCTAAGCTTTCGTCATGGCAACAGTCTCCGGGACCTATCACCAAGCTCTTGCACCCCGAATGCACGGCTTTGGGAACGAGAGATTTTAGTCAGGGCGTTCGGGTTCCTAGATACTTCTTCGCACTCAGCTTGCTTCTAAGCTGCTGTGACAGCGGTCTGATAGTTGCGCAGGCACTCCCGCCATGTCCCCCGAATACTCGAATCATTATGAACATTAGAGGGTCGCAAAGAGCATTGGGGCGCCGGCACGGGCTTGTTATTCAGTGACAGTATACATGCCGGGGCCTCAATGATTAGCATAGGGTTTTGGGGGCTCCCTATTACAGTTATCGTATAAATTTCTCCAAAGCCCTATTCTAAGCCCCTATATTACGCACTGGGCTCCACCAAGGAAAGTATACCCCAGTAACCTACTATTCAGGTAGCTGGAGACCTAGGGAGGCATCATGAAACCGTTCGGCAATATTTCTCCAGGGTCAGATCTTCCATCTGTGGCTCGTCATGTTCAGTGTCCAGCGCCGAGTTTTTATGGAGAGAGAGAGAGTGAGAGAGAGAGAGAGAGAGAGAGAGAGAGAGAGAGAGAGACAGAGAGACAGAGAGAGAGAGAGAGAGAGAGAGAGAGAGAGAAAAAAAGAGAGAGAAAGAGAGAGAAAGAGAGAGAAAGAGAGAGAAAGAGAGAGAGAGAGAGAGAAAGAGAGAGAGAGAGAGAGAGAAATAGAGCGAGAGAGAGGGACCTTTACAATTTACCGGGTTCCTGGTTATAGGCAAAGACAATGGGCCCCAAAACCCTATTCTAATTATTGAGGCTCCTATACTTATCGAGATTCATGAATATGCCTTGACTACGACTCGAAGTAAGAAACGAGTGTGCTGACAACAGGCTTTTAGGGTTTAGGGTTTAGGATTTAGGGTTTAGGTTTTAGGCCTTATTGGCTCACGGGACTTAGCATGTCTTTTAACTGCTGTCCCTTTGGGAGAAAACTGCATGGGGTCTCCATGCTTGGACGGGTAGCCCGGTTCAGGGTTTTGGGTCTAGGGTTTAGGGGTTTAGGTGTTTAGCCTTGAGTTTAGGACTACATTGGCAGCACAAGCTGAGCGATAGGTTCCAGAACGATGGGCCCAAAGTCGCAGCAACATCCTGCAATGCACAGCTACGTGTATCTCCGGCCCCCATCTCCTACAAATTAATATGGGAGTTTCCGGAAGATGGGGTACCTTATTTGGGGTCCTTATAATAAGGATCCGATTATTTAGGGCATTTTATTAGGGTCCCGTATTTTCGGAGACTCCCATATGCCATGACCCCCATGTTTAGAGGGTATAGCCCCAGGGCACGCCCTGCATCCGTCAAGACCTGAATCCAAAGCCCTGAAGCCACCTTTTACTTTGCAGTCGGGAAGTTTAGTCAAGCAAAGGCAACTACCAACCCATGCTAGGGTTCAGGGTTTCGGGTTCAGGTCATGTTATATACCCCCAAACCCCACTAAACATACGTCTGGGTAGTCCGGTCCCTACATGACGGTGATTTGGAGATCCCTAAAACCCGAAGACACAAACCCTCAAGGGAACTCCAGAAACTTGGAATATGGTTTCAGGGTAGGATACCTTATAATTTACCATAAAGGGCTCAGGATAATCATATTCCAACTTTCTGGCTTTTACTCTAAAGATGTCGAGGAAAGACTTGCGGAGCCAGAAGCGACCCGATTTGGTCTGCCAGCTGATGGAGGTCAGCAAAGCTCTCCGAGGGTTTAGGGTGTAGGGTTTCGGGATTTAGGGGATTTGGGGAGTAGGGTCTAGGGGTTTCGGGGTTAGGGGTTTGGGGGATTGGTGCTTTATTGGTTTAGGGGCTTTGGGTTTAGCGTTTAGGGGCTGGGTTTAGGGGATTAGGGTTTCAGGGGTTTCGGGGATTTGGGGTTTAGGGCTTAGGGTCTAGGGTTCAGGGGTTCACGAGCAGCTTCCCTAAACCCTGCCTGCGGGTTCGAAATGCTACTGGTTTTGGGGCTTGGTCTGATACTGCATTCAGGGGTCATAACCTACTATTTTGCAGGGCTTGGGGCTACCAATAGAGGGTTGAGGGTTTCATGTGACTTGCCCCGAGTCACCTTATACCCACAGCCACTTCACAGGCCGAGGACGTGTCTACACACACACACACACACACAGACACACCCTCAATTCTTAGGGGTACTTTCAGATATTTTTAATTTTTGGTTATTATAACCCCTAAGAAACAGCTAAAATTACAATTCTTGCTAGGGTTCTAAGTTCAGTATAGAATTTTGAAAGTCTCAGAATGTTCCTTCATGATCGCTCTTCAACTTGGGGATGCCTTGCAGCCCCGAAGTCCCAAAACCCTGCCTATACGGTTGATGATATAAATCCTGCATTACCTTAAGGACCCTAAACCTTGGGAAATACTGTATGGTATATTTCTTATAATGGGTCATGCAGGATTTATATCATGAACCGTAGTAGACGCCAGAAAGTTGGAACATGGCTTTGGGAGGATTAGTGCTAGGATCCCTTCTACTTGACCTTGAGGGTATGGGGACAATCATGTTCCAACTTTCTGGCTTCTACTATATAGTCTCCATTGTAGTTCCCTTTTTGGTTAACCAATTTTATGGTTAGGATCCTATGATACAGAGTTGGCTAAACCAAACAGAGAAACTACAATGGAGACTCTAGGTAATCATATCAGCGAGGCTGGAGGGTTTTAGCCAGAGCCTTGCCAGAAGAGGACATTCAAACGAGAATCATACGAACGAAGCCGAAAATTGTGCTAACCCTAAGCTCCACATCGCACTAAAGTCACTAAAGCCTTATACAACATGGTCTTTGGGCCCAAAAGCTTTAAAATATGAGGATGGAGAGGCACCACAAACGGATGCGAGAAAGATCTCAATGGCAGAAATCTCCATTCGGAGTTACAATCACTTTACTACCATGGAGCAGAAAACTCGGGCCCCTACTAGTACGATTGTTCTGGGCATACCTGGAACCCGAATAGCTTTCCGTGTGAAGAACTTATAGACGCCCTAAACCCTCAGCCCTAGATCTTAATAAACAACCCAACAAAGGTAGGTTCCATCTGGCAGCAGGTTCTTCATGCAGATGGTGGAATAAAGCTGGGACGTGCTCAATATTCCTCGGCTCTCAGCGCATGCGCAGCGGCGAAGCAATGGCAACTGGCTCTGCACCTCTTCCACTCCATGCCAGGACTGTAAGGTTTCTCATGGTTGGGCTTTCGGGTTTAGGGCTATGATTTTCGGTTTAGATCCTCAATACTAGCAGCCTCAACCCCAACAGTAGCAACAGTAAGGCCTTGAACTCAAGAGCGCAAGGAGCCCATGTGGTAGCTGATGTCATCACATACAGTGCTACAATCAGCTCCTTCGAGAAAGCTGGCCAGTGGCAACTGGCACTGCAACTTTTCGAGGCCATGCCCAGTGCGAGTCTGACGCCAGACGTCATCATCTACAACACCACCATCAGCTCTTGTGAAAAAGGTGGCCAGTGGCAGCTAGCACTACATTTGTTCCACACCTTACCCACAGCACAGCTCACACCCGATGTCATCACCTACAATGCTGCCATTAGCTCCTGTGAGAAAAGGGGTCAGTGGCAGCTGGCCCTCCAGCTGTTCCATGCAATGCCGTCCGCCTCGATACTTCGCTCTCCAACACTAATTTGTGTAATGGTCTGGTTCTTATGCACGAAGATCAGCCTGATGTTGTGGGTGTTGGTTCCCTGCGAGTTGGAGAAGTAAGGATTGCTCCCAGCATTGTCAGCTACAGCGCTGCCATCAGCTCCTGCGACTGGGTCCGAGTCTTGTTACGGGCAATCAGATCAGGTAAACGTACGTAGTATTGCCATAAAATCCTTCATGATTCTGCAGAAGCTAGAGTGCAGTAGGTTTCTTACAAACTATTTCTGCCAGGGTGCCCTTCTTCCCGTTGTTTTGTGGCCGGACGTTCCTTATGTAAAGTAACCGAGTGCCAAGAATAGGAGCTCTTTTCATTTCTAGGCTACTGGGATCCTCATAGGAGGCCAAAAGGGGTTATAGCCTATGGGGGTTTAGTAGGGATTGGGGTTCCCATAATAGGCTTCATATTCAGGAATCCCTACCCCAAGAATCTTAAACCCCCCTTTTGGCTTCCCATCAGATCCGAGAAGAGCGCCCAGGCGAAGGTGGTGGGCAATGGCCACTCGCCTTGCAACTCTTCCGCTCGATTGCCGAGGCTCGTATAGAAATCTGGTGAAGGCCTAAAGAACCTACCTGTTTAGTCCTCCTTATCATGATCTGCTGTGAAAGTTCCAACAGCGGTAGGTTATCTGGCGTTCAGGCAGGGTTTGAGGTTAAGGTTCAAGTTTAGGGTTTTGGGCTCTGGGAAATTGAGGCTTAGGCTTCAAATTTAGGACCAGGTCATCTTGGTATAGCTGAACCAGAGCATAGCTGTATTTGGGCATACGATATCGAGACAGTTTGCCAAACACTAAGCCCCAGCACCCTAAACCTAAACCCTAAAACCCCCCAAGCCCTAAACCTCAAACCCTAGTCGCATAACTAAACCCTGAACCCTGAACCCCAAACCCTAAACCCTAAAACCTAAACCCCAGATTGTATTTTTGAACGTCCCAAAAATCTGGGTCATGTGGCTTTTTTGCAGGACAAGCTGGTTCCCAACATCGTCAGTCCCTTGGATCACAATACACAGTTACTATTCCTAGTAGTCGAGTAGGTGACCTTTAACCTTTGTTGGGTAGCATAGTCCCTATATAACCCCTATACAACCAAAAAGATTAACCTTCAATTCCCCATGATACCCGACAAGTATGTACTTTAAATCCTTAGGAAAAGTGCGTGTAGGAGTTGGGGATGAGGGTCGGGATGTGGAGGCTTTTGCATTCGGCTCTGAGATGGCGTGGTGGGTGAGGTTTAGGACCGGCTTAGGGTTCAGGGCGACTAGAGCCCTGAGCCCGGAACTCGGAAACCTTAAAGCCGTAACATCGTAATATCGGAAACCCTGAGCCCTAAACTGTCAGCCCTAAACCCGAAACCGGAACTTTGAACCCCTACGTCAGATCACCAAACCGAAGCAGGGACCTCAAGAGCATGACGTCCCGGTTTAGGATCCGGGTCTAGGGTTATCCCACAGGATTGTGAATCTGTGAACCAGAAGCCCTCTAAAACAGCGGGCCTTGCTACATTCAACTCCAAAGAAGTCGGATCTCTAAAGCCAGGACCAACAAACAGCACCCCCTGAGCTTACTAAACATGCTCCAAGTACCCATGTAGTAGATAAGCTTGCACAAAGAAAGTCCAAGTACCAATATAGCAGATAGTTTGACTGACAAGCGTATCCACAGGCTATGGCGCCTTAATCAACGCCTGTGGGAAGAGCGCAGAGTGGCGCTTGTCATTGCAGCTGTTGAGCTCCCTTCGACTCGAACCTAGGTCTTGTTGGTGGTGGGTCCGATTTACCCAGAGACTCCAATATCCCTTAATTAAGGAATATTCCTTAAATTATAGTAGGGATCCCTATATGATTTAAGCTATATTCCTTATTTAAGGGATATTGGAGTCTCTGGGTATTTTTTTGATAAAATGCAAGTATCCTTACATGCGAAAGCAGCCTCGCCATGTTCTGCGCCATCATGACTCACAGCTTCGTCGTCATATTCGTGATCATCAGCATCAGCATCGTCATCTACATCGTCACCAGCAGCAATACCATCAGCATTCGTGCTTAAGGTCATCGGCGCCAGCATCGTCACTGAGTCACCTTCAAAGTCGTACTAACCATCACCAGGACCATCACCATCGACACTGTGTTCATTATCATCGCCATCAGATAGCTCGTCTTCAACATCGTTACAGCCACCATGACCATGTTCCACGAACCTGTACATCGTTATCGTCATCGCCATCCTTATCAATATGGTTGCTCCGCAAGTAAGTAATCATAGTCAGACAGCCTCAACTCTGTTCCATCGTATGCAGCAATCTGGCGGTTTCCGTAAAAAGGGGCCCCTAATATAGTATCCTAAATAGTAGGACCCTTAATATGAGGACCCCAAAATACGGTACCCCTAGTTTTCGGAAACTCCCATCTCAGGACGGATTGTCGCCCAATGTCATCAGCTACAATGCGGCCATCAGCTCTTCGTCGTGAGAGTCGTTTGGGGTTGATCTCAGGGTTTAGGGTTCAGGGTTTAGGGTTGACCTATGTTGACCTGGACCCCATAAACCTTTTTAAAATTTTAGGGCTCCCGATTATGGTTTCCTTATACATGTCCTTAAAAAGATAGGTTCTTCAGGGTTAAGGTAGTTAAAAAGGGACCTGGGTTGTCCTTTGGGATCTTTTTTAATTTCCCCTACTATTCTGTAGAGAACCATAATAGTAAATAATTTTCAAAGGGCTTAAAGGACAACCCAGGTAGGTTAAATGGAAGAATGGTAGTAATAGTAGTTATAAGTTACAATTGTACCCCATTCCTCCATTCCCTACTAACCAACAGTCAGGTTAAGGTAGGGTTTAGGGGGTTAAGGTTACTACTATCTAAGACTACTAATACTACGAATACTACCAATACTATTGATGCCACTAATACTAATAATACTAGGGTTTAGGCTCAGTTCCGGCCTGGGTTTTCCACCGGATCTTCTGGGACGGTCGGGTTGTACAAGCCGAGTGAACTTTGCAAATCAAGGCCTAACCTTAACCCCGAATAGCCTACCTTTTTAAGGACTCATACAAGGAATCATGATAAGGAACCCTAAAAAGATAGGTTATTCAGTTTTCAGGAAGCCCTTATAATGCGGCCCTTCGGAGCAAATTCAGCTCGTGCTTCCGCAGCACGGGCAGCCCCCCTAAGTGACAGAACAGGCGGAAGACCTGTGAAACTTCGCGAAGTTGCAGCACGAAAGCCACACAGCCTAAAGCTTCCTTGCAAGCCCTTCAGTCGGAGATGCATTGCAGAATTTAGGGGCACGGCACTGGGCTGTGGGCGTAGCGCAACCAGAAAGCAGCCGAAGACTGACCCATTTCAAACGGCTGGCCCCTTTAGCCGCACCCTCAAGGCTACACCGATTTAGGTCGTAGGGTTTAGGACCGTTTAGGAACCGCAAACGAGAAGCCCTAAACGTTCATGAATCCGACCAAGCTTGTGGGTGCAGGAGCACAAAGCCCAGAACCCTAAGCCCAAAGTCCTAAGCCAAACAACTCTCAACCCCAAACCCTAAACTCTAAACCCAAAGCCCCAAATCCTCTAGACCCTGAACCCCGCAACTCCTAAACTCCCAAACCCCTCAACTCCTGGACTCTTAAGCCCCAAACCCTAAACTCGAACGGAGGCTCCTGCGAGAGATCCACAGCTTGGGAGTGGAGCCTCCATTTGATGAACCTTGGGGGTACTTAGGAGCATCTTTTAATTTTTGGTTCATTCAATCCCTTAGACACTTTTCCCCTTAGAAACTTTTAGTTTTTGGTTCCTTCAATCCCTTAGACACTTTTCCCCTTAGAAACTTTTAGTTTTTGATTCCTTCAATCCCTTAGACACTTTTAGTTTTTGGTTCCTTCAATCCCTTAGACACTTTTAGTCTTTGGTTCCTTCAATCCCTTAGAAACAGCTAGAGTAAGAGTTTTGCTGGGGGTCTAAGTTCAGCAGAGCAACCTATAAAAGAAGCTCCATTGTAGTTCCTTTTGGGATGACCTTATAGGATCCTAAAAAGGAACCTTTGCTGGGGGCCTAAGTTCAGCACAGGAACGCCATGCCGAAGTCGAAGCTATCCCCAAACGTCATAAGCAACTCGGAGACTCTTCGGATTTGGGATTTAGGGCTTTGTGGGTTTTGCGGTTCAGGATTTAGGGGTTTGGGGTTTAGGGTTTAGGGATTTGGGGGTTCAGGGTTTAGGGGTTCAGGGTTTAGAGGTTAGGGTTTAAGGTTTGGGAGTTAGGATTGAGGGTTGAGGGTTTGGCCTGGGGTCGAAGCGTCAGAAGGCCCCTCAAGTACCGCTGTGCAGGACCCCTACTCTGTCTAAACTTAGGGACTCAAAAAGGATATAATAAGCATTTTATAGGGATATCCCTACCTTATTGGGCTTCATTATCAGGGGCTTTATATGGGATATCCCTATCCTCATTTTTGCTTATCTGCTTTTGGGGGCTCCAATAAACGTCACAAGCCACTCGGAGAGACCAGGATTCAGCCTCGATTGGCTGGGGCTCCTGGAGTCCAGGAAGTATTGGGTTTAGGGTTTAGGGGTTTAGGGTTTAGGGTTGATAGCAAAATTTTCAACACTCCACGGATTGTGTAAAGACACTCTGGCTCCAAGCGCGCGCAAGTTACAGTATCTTTTCCAATTCAGCGCGTTAAGTTGGGCTGCTTGAGGTTTCATTGAGTCCCAAAGGCTCCAAGTATTTCTGGAGACGCTTTCTGTATCATTATGGTATATACTTATAGGGTATTTTGGGGGGTCTAAGTATATACCATAATGATACTTGGACCCTTTGGGAGTGTTTGTTTTGGGTTTAGGCTACAAGCGCTTTTAGCAACCGATCGTGCGGTTTGGGTCTTAGAGCGTTGGAGGTTTTTTCAGGCAAGATTCAAGGGTTCATGGCCCTTAAAGAGAAAGTCTTCTGCATCCACTTTCATATTAACGTATTTTTGCATGCAATATACTATATGATAATGGCTGTGCATTTAGGTTCAAGGTCCAGGCTTCAGGATACACGGTAGACCCAGGCTTCCTCAGCATTCCGTGGCTTTGGCCCAGCCCAGGCTACAACGCTGCAATCAGCTCCTGTGAAAAGGGAGAAGAGTGGCAGTTCCTTATTGGCTATAGACGCATCTTTTCAACTTTTGGGGCTCGATTCTGCAAGGTTCAACTTTTTGGACAAGTGAGGTTCTCCTTGTCTCTCTTCCATGCCATGCCTGAGAATCAACTCGTGCCCAACATCACCAGCCACCTTGGCATGGGGAAGAGCATAGAGCTTTTTTTGTTTTTTTAATTGTTCTAGTTCTTAGGGTCTAGGCTTAGGGTTTAGGGTTTAGCTGCAGCTGACTTTGCCATTGCTGCGAGTGCTACCGCTACGTCTTTCTCTACGATTAGCATTTTACGATTAGCATCGCTTCAATACCAGCTGTTCCTTTTACGTCGCTGTTCCCATTTCCCTGCTCCGAGCATGTTTCTTCGTCAGTGTTTTTCGCTTCGTGGCTGACATCAGCATAAGTGAAAGGCTTAGGGCTCTCAGCGAAGCAGGAACGTGTATCCGTTTTTAAAACTACAGGGTTTACGGTCTAACGTGCAGGGCTTAGGCCTTAGGGCTCAGGCTACAACGCCACCATCAGCTCTCTTGCCGCGGGCGCGCAGTGGCAGATGGCTTTACACCTTTTCAGCGAGATGCCTGACACAGAGCCGGGAAAGAACTTGAACATCAGCTACTTGCAGACACGGAAATATGGAAGCTTGAATGATTACCGTTCCTTAGGGGTCTGATCATAGTTACTACGGTTGATGATGTAAATCCTGCATTACCCCTAACGAGGAATACCCCATATTCCCAATAGTCTATAGGGTCACGACGGTAATGCAGGATTTATATCATCAACCGCATGGTAGACCTCAAAAGCCCGGTTCTAATTACCAAGGCCTCTACAGTACACCTGGCAGTGTGTGCGTTTACGACACACTTGCACTGTATGTTGGTGTGAAAGCTCTCGCCGCCGCACAGCCTCAAACCCCATAAGCTCTAAACTCAACACCTTTAGCCCAAGGCCCTAAACTCAAAACCCTCAATTCCTTAACAGGAATTTGGTCAAGTGCTCAACCCTAGCTCCCACATCGGAACAACCTTAGGCTACAACGCCACCATGACCTCCTGCGAAAAGGGGGGACAGTGGCAGCTGGCTCTTTTCGTCTTTCAATCCATGCCTCAGGCCCAGCTGACACCGGATCCTGGGTAAGCATCTATAAAGTTCCTTTCAAAGGATCTGACAGGATTGTTTAAAGTGATCAAAAAGGTTTTAGGGTTTGGGAGTTTCAAGTTTTTATGAGTATGAAGTTTAGGGACGTTTGGGGCTTAGGCTTTAGGATTTATTACCTGGGGTTGCGGATTTGCTGTTTTGGTTGCGTGCATTGATCATGCTATGGTACAGCCTTGATGGAGAGCACCATGTGGTGGTTTCCGAGAATAAGGGACCCTGCTATGGTACCCTAAATAGTAGGATCCTTAGTATGTGGCCCCCAGAATACGGTACCCCTGGTTTGCACAGAACATCAACTAGGATGCCCAGTAGTACCCTCATTCCCTTTTTGTAGTCCTAAGTTCCTTATAAAGTGACCCAATACCAAAAAGGGAGCCCTTTTCATTCCTAGGTTACTGGGCATCCCAGTCAATAGCAGCGGCATATTGGGTTTCCGGGATGTAAGCATCTTTGGGCTTTCGGCAGTCGGTGTAGGGCTTATTGGGTTTATTAGGGCTTGCGTATTAAAAAAAAAGGTCAGGGAGGGTTAAGGTTTTAAAGGTTTGAAGGACGTCATTCCGCATAATTTGTATTTTTGCTACTTTTCCATGGCCCGTATACCCTAGACCGTTACTAAGAGCCCTTGTAGCAACCCTTACAGCAATCCTTACTGGATCCCTATTTAGGTACAATGACCCTAAGGGTTTTCCCTGTCCCGACATAGACTGAGCTCCGGCTGGACTAGCCCGCAGCTGAGGATGTGATCAGCTACAGCACCGCCATCAGCGCCTCTGGGATCTTTCTGGTAGTCCCGTTTCCTATGGGCTTCTATGAAAGATCCTCCACGGCTTTGGGAGCTAGGGTATTTCTCTGATGGGTACTAGAGAAAAAGGATCCTTACAGGATTTGGGGTTTAGGGTTTCACTTGGGGGTTCCATAGAAGATCTTCTAGAGGGGGTCTGCAATAGGCTTCCATTAAGGGTCCTACAGGGTTTCAAAGTAGGGTTTCGTCGCGAGCCTGTTGCGGTTCCAGAAGGATGCTTCTGGGATATCCCTTTGTTTAGTGCTGCACAAAAAGGGCACCTTCATGAGCACTGGCTAAAGCTGGGGTAGCCTCTAAAGCCCTAAACGCCTAAAGCCTGCAGCCTCAACCCCTAAACCCGAAATCCTCAACCCTAAAAGTCTAATTCCTAAGTATCCCCAAACCCTACAAAAACAGTAGGTTATGACCCAGTATCAATTAGAGATTATATCCCTTAAAACAGTAGGTTTTTGGATGCCCCGGGTAAGCCCCAAGCCCTAAACCGCTTACTGTGATGACACGCACAAATCGAGAAGTGTACCAAGTTAAAAGAAGCCGCTACTGTGAAGCCCAGGCCTTCGAGAGAGATGGCCAGTGGCAATTGGCCATCGCCTTCCTTGACGCCATGGCGACGCAAAGCCTCCCCAGCAACTCATTGGTGTTTTGGGGGGCTCAAGATTCCTTTAAAGGGTTCCGTAGAGGGCTCTATAAGGGATCTGTAGCAGGGTCCTATAATAAAGGGGCCCTCATAATTACCTACTGGGGGGAGGGGGGGGTAACTTATTGTAAGTAGAGTCTAATGAGCCCCAAAACCCTGTTCTAATGATAAAGGCCTATATATTTACTTTATACGAACCTTCATATTAAGAGCAGGGCGGCATGAGGAATGATGTCGGCAGTTATTGATTAAGGGGAATTGGGAGAGGGGATCCTTGTAGTTGTTCCTGATGTAGTCAAGTCCTTGAATTCCCTCCTCCACTTCCTGAAGCAACAAGAAAGGCGATGTCATCATCCTCAACGCGGCTATCAGCGCTTGTGAGAAGGACCTGGGAGAAAACGACAAGTTAGTAACCCTGAGAACAGGAACGCCGTATTGGTGGACTTAGAGTTTAGTTTCGGGTTTTGAGTTTCGGGAATTGCGTAGCTCGAGGTTTTAGATCTTGACCACCCGTGCTTCCAGCTTTATTCTGCATCGCTGACGCGACAAGGTCCAAGTTGCAAACTACCAACCCTGCACCTTAAGAGCAGCAGCACAGATTGACTTTAATAGAAACAGAGTCAAAGCCAAGCCACAGGCATTGAGTAGAACGCGAAGAAGACGGGGACGTGGTGCGTGTTCCCCTCTGCGCATCTAATGCTTCTCGAACTTTCCAGCCTTGCTCCACATGCCCCTAGGGTCCAAGTATCATTATGGTATATACTTAGACCCCTCAAAATACCCTATAAGTATATACCATAATGATACTTGGCCCCTTTCGGATGGCTGCATTGTGAGAATTCTTCAACCCATTGCATGTCAGATTCCCGGCTTCCCAAGCTCCATATTCCCAAACACGATCTACAAACGAGCTCACATTAGCGCTGAGGGTCCAAGCAGGCCCTGTTTGTGGGTTTTTTGTACCCAACAAAGGGCCACGACATCCTTCAATCACGAAGAAGTATTTAAAGCCGTAGGTTAAGCCTGGTGACACTCAAAGCCTCATGCCATCTTGTGCCTAAGCCTTGGAGCCCTTCTCTCCTGGACCCTCAACGGTTAAGGGTTTTGGGCTGAAGGGTTTAGGGTTTCTTGAACCCAATCAGGGCGCGCAGTGGCAAATTGGGCTGCATCTCTTCGACTCGATACAGACGGCAGGCTTGACTCCAGACGTCATCAGCGCCTTGGATCTGCAAGACTTCCGATGGGTGGTTTTCAAAATTAGGGTCCTTTTTTGGGTACCCTAAATATTAGGTGCCGTATTATATTAAAAAAAGGATCATAATTTTGACAACCACCCAGATATATTGAGGTTATAGTCATAAGCTCTTAGGCCCCACTTGCGGCACTCGCTAAAGAGGCTCTCAGCCCTAAAAGGCTGAACCCTACAACCTTCGGTGTGTCAGGAGTGAACTTGAGAATCAGTGGAGGGCCAGGTTTGGATGCATGCTGTGCTAGTGGTCTGTGTTCTGAGACAACCGAGACTACAGGTCCATGTCCCCACTTAGTATATACTTACGGAAGCTCTAAACCCTAAACCCTTTATAGAACGCTCATAGATCCCGTTAAGGAACCCTTATAGATCCCTTGCAAGGGGTATAGGCTTCCTGTGGATCGGCTCTACGGCAACGTCTGTACCAAACGGGTACATGAACGCTGAAGAATTAGGGTACGCCGAAGAATTCAATACCCTAAACCCTACCTTAGCCCTGAATGACCTAACTTTTTAGGGTTCCCTATTATGATTGCCTGATGTAAGTCCTTAAAAAGGTAGGTTCTTCAGGGTTAAGGTAAGATTTGTGGCGCCGATGTCCGTTTGCAAGTCTGGGTTTCAGGTCGATCTCCTTTGCACGGAAATCCAGTTCGGCAGCCTGCTAAGCCCCTGCTGTCGTTTGAACATCGGGACGGTTCAGGGTTTGGGATTACTTGGAGGGGCAGGGGACCTAGTAAGTAGGTTATAAGTAGAATTATAAGTACCCTACATGGAGTTACCCCAATTATAACCCTACTTATAAACGACTTACCAAGTTCCCTGCCCCCCCCATCTAGACTTGGTTTAGTCCAGGCGTGGGACTTGATGTTCCAGTGTACGGGCCCTGAACTCTCGCTTTAATTCCTGACAACCTTTAGCTGTTCCTATCAAGAAGTCATTGTAAGGAAGCTAAATCAGCTAGCTTCTTGGTGTAGGGCAGACCCTAACATGTGAATCCTCGGCTTTCCCATGAAGGACGTCTATAAGAAAAGCGGATCAACGCGACAAGAGTTAACACACACCTAAAGCCCAAGCCCTAAACCCTAAGCCAATTAAACCTCACACCCTAAACTCCAAACCCTAACCCCTAAACCCCAAACCCTAAACCCTGGACCCCAAAACCCTAAACCCCAAACCCTAAAGCCCTAAACCTCACACGCGAAGGCTTCAATGCTGCCATCAGCGCCTGCGAGAAGGCTGAGAGGTGGCCTCTGGCTTTGCGGCTGCTGGCTTCCATGCCCCAGGCGGCGCGCTTAGGGTTTCGGGTTTACGGTTTAGGGGTTGGGGTCTGGGGTTTAAGGGTTTGGGGTTTGGGTTTATAGGGTTTAAGGGTTTCGGGGTTTGCGGTTTAGGGGTTTAAGGGTTTATGGTTTAGAGGGTTTACGGGGTTTAGGATTTAGGGGTTTAGAGGTTCGGGCTTACAGGGTTTAGGACCAGGAGCTGGCGGCTGTAGGGTTTAGGCTTCCTTTGAAAGGGCTCTTTGGGTGATTATGAGGCTTTCTAGAAAGTCGGGGCCTTAGAATCTACAGCAGGGTTTGGCAGGTGGTGCAACTGCTGTTATCATAAGCAGCCCTAGCGAATACTAGTCCCAGAGGCCCAGATTTTGTGTATAACACATAAGCTTTCAGAAATGGATATATTTAAATTGGTATTGCAACTTTTGACAGCTCTTATTTTGCGAATGCACCCCCAAACTCTGTGCAAATAATTAAGGCTCCTGCATTGCGCGGGGGGGGGGGGGGCTGTTGGATTTGGGCGCGTTCGGGTTCAGTGTTCAGCTGCCCATGGCCCATGCCCACAAGCCTGAACCCGAAACCTTAAAAGATAGCAGCCGTTACAAGTACTGATGTGTTTGTTACCCACTTTCGTTGATAGCCACAGAAGCCTCTAGCGATAGATGTGGTCGGAAATGATCAAGGACGAAAGCCTGCAAGTACTGATACTCTTCATGTGACCCTTCAAAAATTGATACATGTTTTTTGGGTACCTTCGTGGAAGCTTTAGAAGCTTTCTGGATCCTCATGGAGCTCAAGGTTCTTAACCGGAACTGGAATTAGAGTAGGCGCTCTGGGATGTCCTGCGGGTTGACCCTGAAACACGTCAGCTTCATGGCTTCTAGAGGTTTGTTTTGTGGATTTTGTGGATTAACGGCTTGAGGTTCAGGGGTTTTGTGGTTGGTGCTCCCGAGTACCAGCAGATTACGCCTCGACCTAAACCCAATCCAAAACCTGAAAGCACCGGCGCTCACAAGGTTTATAGAGTTCAGGTTTAGAGATTAGCAGTTAGGGTACTAAGCATTGAATGGAAAGCTCAAACTCTGAAGGGCTTAAGCTCTAAACCCAAACCGAAACCCTGAACGGTTTATTTTAGGGATTTAGGCTAACTGAGCCTTGTTTTGAATTCAAAACCGGGTTCAGGGTAGACAGAACCCTGAGCCCTTGAACCCGCAAGCTCCGAAATCAAAACAGGGTTTAGGTTTTAGGGGTTTACGGAACGTTTCTTCAAATTCGACACGGCGTTTAGGGTAAAATGAACCCTGAACCCCTAAACCGTAAACCCTAAACCCCTAAACCCTAAACCCCTAAACCCCTAAACCTCTAAACCCTAAACCCCTAAACCCGAAACCCTCGAAACGCCCGGCTCAGGCCGAAGTTGCGCCGGACGCTGTCAGCTTCCAAGCTTGGCCTAGCCTCCCTTCACTCCCTTAAGGGAGCCCTTAAGGTAAAAGCCAGAAAGTTGGAATATGATTATCCTAAACCCTTTATGGTAAATTATAGGGTATCCTACCATGAAACCATAGTCCAACTTTCTGGAGTTTCCTTTAGAGGATCCCTTAAACGGAGCCCTTAGAGGATCCCTGCAAGGAGCCCTTATAGATCCGTTAAAATAACCTGTATAAATCCCTTAAAGGCACCCTTAGAGGATCCCTTAAAGGAGCCCATAAAGGAACCCCGCAGAGAACCCCGCAAGGAGCCCATTAGTATTAGGGTTTCCTGAAAGGGTTCCTACAAGGGCTTTGTAAGATTGTGCAGATTGCTATGTGGGAGTTTCCGACAATTAGGGGTACCTTATTTATTATTTTGGGGACCTTATAATTTTTAAGGATCCTACTATTCAGGGTACTATATTAGGGTCCCCTATTTTCGGAAACTCCCATATAGGTGGTTGTCAAAATGATGGTCCCTTTTTGGGTACCCTAAATACCAGGTGCCGTATTGTAATGAGGACCCAAAAAGGGACCATAATATTGACAACCACCTATATAGTAGAATCCCAAAAGTTGGAAACCCAGTAGCCTCAGTCCTGAAGAGCATTATATAGGGGATCCCAGCACTACCTGTCCTTAATCGAGTTTCCAACCTTTCGGGGTTTACTGTAAGGGTTCCCACAATGGCCCAGGGAGCCCAATACGCCTCAATGGAGGAGTAGACCTTAAATTCTTAAATGATAGTGTCCTTAATCTTGTGAGTAAGTCATATTCCTTCAACTGTAGGCCCCTGAATATTATGGCTTGAGGTATACAATTAAGTTATACTCCTTCTGTTGTAGGGGCCTTAGCATTATGGTTTGAGGTATTCAAGACGGCTTTACCTGAAAGTATACTTGCCTGAATATTCTGACTTAAGGTACATTGCAATGCAGGCGTATTGTCATAGGGACCCCGAGAGGGGTGGGTGGGGGGTCCGGGGGCCTTAATGCCCATAATAAGGACCTAGTGACCCCCTCACCCCCTAAGGGTCCCTATGATATTGGGCTCCCTGGGAGCCTCCCTTGATGTTTTCTTCCTTCGGGGTTTCTCCAGGGGCTCCTTAACGGGTGCCTTTACAAGGGTGCTCTGTCAGAATTTTGATAAAGTTCATACATGGGTAAAGAAATCCTAAGCCTTCACCTAAAGCTTAAAGGAACCCCTTAATCCCTAAAGCCTAAACTCTAAACCCTAAGCCCCAATCCTTAATCCCGAAACCCCGATCCCTAAACTGCTTTCAGAGGCTTCAACGCCGCGATGAGTGCCTGTGGTCCGGCAAACTGGCGGCTGGCCCTCCATTTGCCTCTCATTGGAAGTTTATACGGTTCCTTTAAGGATCAGGGTTTAGGGTTTAGGGTTCGCCAGGGGTTCTAGTTGCAAGTTTCCTTGCAGGGTGCTTTTCGCATGGGATTTGGGGGAAGGCTTTCAGGCATCTGCCCATCTTTGTTTGAAGGGTGGTGGGGCCCTTCGGGTGCAGGGTTTTAGGGTTGGGACTTGTGGTTGGGGGGGGTTTAGGCTTTAGAGGTTTGGGGTTGTAGCGTGTTTGAGCTTTCATGGTTGCTTTGTTAAGGGAATCCTTTTAACTTTTAACTTACGACTGTCAGCCAGCTCCTCAGGTTTCAGGCAATGCCTTCAGCCAACTTGAAGCCGAACCTCGTCAGCCACCCGGTCTTCCACTCGTATCTTTTTGGTGGTTCGGTGCGTCCTCCTATGTGTGTTATTCAAGGGCTCTGGGGTTTTAGGGTTTCTAGGTTTCTAAGCAGTACCCTCTTCTCCTTTGATGTGCTGTAGAAGGATCTATCAAATGAGGGCTCGATTTAGGATTCTTCAGAGGTCCTCTTAGGATGCTATGGGGACTCCCAAGCAGCACGCTGTTACTTTTTTGGGGGGGACCCGGGTCCCTTGATCATAGGAAGAAATACCATCTTTGTTCAGGGGACCTTGGGGAACAAAGGCTATAACGCCGTCCTCGATGCAGCTTGCCATCGAAGTGTCGGCTATACGTTGTTTTTGCAAGCATTGCATGCCAACTTCTACGACCACTTGTCTCTTGGCTGCCCATGTGAGTTTCACTCTTTTAGAGGTTTCCTTCGGTTGCTAGTCGACAAGAAGACTCCATCAGAGCCACCGGACACTCCAAGCCATGGAGTTACACAATATTCAGCGTTTACCTTTGGACCCTGTGGGATTTCGTCCATCAGCAGTGGGATCTAGTAGGATCCAGACTAGCCTTTCAAGGGATTCTGTAACGGCTTAGCACTGACATGATCGCAGGGTTCCAATGGTCCAAGAGGGTTGTGAGGCGGCTGCAATGGTTCCGCAAGACTGAGCCAGACCTCAGACCCCAAACCGCAAATCCGACTCCCGAGACCCTTGAACCGAAAACCCCAAAATCCTGGACCCTACAGCCTTGAATGCAAAACCGCTAAACCCCCCGTAGTAAACCTTGAATCTGAATCCGAGATCCCAGACCCCCTTCGTGGCAGAGCTCCATAGAGGCCTGAAAGATTGTCAACACTAATCCTTAGGGTACCTCCTTGTAACGCGCCATAGCTATGTGTTTCACTATACCTCCCTCTTCAAAACACAAAGTCGAGTTCCAACGTACTCGGCCGCTATATTCCCCAGTGCCGCATCCTAGTCATCTACAGCAGAAGCCAAAAAGTTGGAAACCCCATGGCCTCAATCCTTGAGAGTAATGTATAGGGAATCCCAACACTATTTGGCCTTAATCCGGTTTCCAACTTTATGGGGTTACTGTATGGCTTGCCCAAAAACAAACCCGGCACCCCGAAGCTTCAGCCCTCGTGCCAGGGATGGCAGTCTTCCATCGTAAACCCCTGAGCCAAAGTTCAAATCATAAGCTCATGCGGAACCTTAGGGTTTTGTGTTGCAACAGACGAGGCAACGAAGCCCCAAGGATTGAATCCTAAACTTACGAGATGATAAGCCCCCTGTGTCAGAAGTTAGGTTGACCTTCACACCCGAAAGACCCCAAGCGCTAAACTCTAAAACAACCCCTACACCCAGACACGAAAACCCCAAACCCCAAAACCCTGAGAGGAAACCGACCGTTTCAAAAAAAAACCTAAGCCCAAACCCCTAGACAGGCCCGAAAGCCTTGAACCAAAAAACCCTTTAAACCCGAAACCGGCAAAAAGGAGAAGAACAAACTAAAACGTACCTGAATCCTCAAAGGAACCCGTAAAGGAACCCTTTAAGGGAACCCTAGTCTGACTCTTCTCCACACCCGACACCTTGTGTCTTCACCAGGCTCCACAAGGGTTCGACGACCTTAGACTTGCATGAGACTTGGCGTTCTTCTGGCTGGCTCTTAGGACTTTAGCCTTTTTGGTCTTCTGTATTCCCAACGTTTGGAAGGTGTTTTACTCCCACGGTGTGGGCCAGGGAAACCATCGGAAACCATCGGAACTATAATAAGGAGGCCAAGAGTTTAACTTTCTGGTTGGCTCTTCGGGTTTAACCTTTTTGTCTTCTGTATTAACTATAAATAAGGAGGCCAAGAGTTTAATTTTCTGGTTGGCTCTTCGGACTTTAACCTTTTTAGTCTTCTGTATTAACTATAATAAGGAGGCCAAGAGTTGAACTTTCTGGTTGGCTCTTCGGACGTTAACCTTTTTGGTCTTCTGTATTAACTATAATAAGGAGGCCAAGAGTTTAACTTTATGGTTGGCTCTTCGGAGTTTAACCTTTTTAGTCTTCTGTATTAACTATAAATAAGGAGGCCAAGAGTTTAATTTTCTGGTTGGCTCTTCGGACTTTAACCTTTTTAGTCTTCTGTATTAACTATAATAAGGAGGCCAAGAGTTGAACTTTCTGGTTGGCTCTTCGGACGTTAACCTTTTTGGTCTTCTGTATTAACTATAATAAGGAGGCCAAGAGTTTAACTTTATGGTTGGCTCTTCGGACTTTAACCTTTTTGGTCTTCTGTATTAACTATAATAAGGAGGCCAAGAGTTTAACTTTCTGGTTGGCTCTTCGGACTTTAACCTTTTTGGTCTTCTGTATTAACTATAATAAGGAGGCCAAGAGTTTAACTTTTAGGAGGGGTTCAGAAGTCAGCCAAGGAGATGTCACCTGGATCAGCCTCTTGGGCTGCTTTTAGTGGTACAGTAGAAGCCAGAAAGTTGGACTATCATTATCGTAACCCCTTTAAGGTAAATTATAGGGGATCCTGCCATTAATCCATATTCCAACGCTCTGGAGTTCCCTTTATGCGTTTTGGCAGGTTTAGGGATTAGGGTTTCTGGGGGCATACTTGTTGGCCCTTTTTTGTTCCCTGGGTTTGTACAATAAAGGATATGAGTGTACCAAATAGAACTAAATCACGAAAAAGCATGAGCCGGGTTTGCATGTTCAAGAGGATCTAGCCCCACGAAAGTATGTACTTTTTGCCCGGAGGTTATCTAAACTTCAAACCCAGCAATCGCTAAATTGAGCAGTCCAGGCTCTCCTGGCTGTGAAATGGTGGCTCTCCGTCGTTCTGCCAGCTCTCCTTCATCCTCAGAGACGTCAGACATGTACCATTGTGCCGAAGCTTCTATGGTGACGGTTGTTTGCGTTGTAGCACTAGTATATAGTTTGGTTTTAAAGTAGTCCCAGTTTTGGTGCTTTGGGGCCAAAGTGCGACCAAAGCATATACTAGGGTACATGAACCCTTACAAGGGTCATAGTTCTGCCACATGAAAACTGTTTTTCAGAGGCCGTCAGAGATGAGCATGTCTCGGATGGTATACATAAGAGTAGTTCTCTAAGCTCGGGTCCCTTGTAGGGTTTTTACTATATGGCTGCCACACTATTTTGGGGGGACGTAGGAAGGTGCCCTAACTTAGAGATCTACCCATATCGGAGGCTGAATACTTGATCATACAATCCCCTACATCATAACACCTTCTGCAGTAGCCTTGGGAACCCTGATATAGATCCCGGATCATGACAGCACTATGTTTTCAGAGGTTCCCTGGTTTTCATTTTCGATGTGGGATCAATCCTTAGGCAGTCGCAGGGCTTGGGTTGCTGAGCAGGTAGCCTTTAAGCTTGTTAAATCTTGCCAATGATTTCCAAAACGCTTCACACAGTCTTTCCCATACGTGATATTTCTGCCTGGCGTAAACATGCCTCTCTTGACAGTGCATCTTTTGATCCCGTTTCTGTTTTCTGTGGGGATAGCCAGTCTCGGAGTATATGATTAGGGTTAGAGCAAGTATCAAGAAGCATCATCGAATGGTGCAAGCTCCAGCTCCTGATGAATTTGCGTTGGCGCACGGCTACCCGTGTACAAGTATTCTGCGCATACAATACAACAGTTAATACTAAGATGCAAAGAAGAAGCCCAACAATCCTATACCTGCACCACCCGAAACGGTGCATCTTAGAACAAAGATGCAGGCCAAACCCTAAAGATATATTGTAAAGACGAAGATCAACTCTAAACCCTAGCCCTATATTAAATCCCATAAATCTTGAAAACCCTATTGACGCCTAACCATTAGAACGACGACGAACGTAACTTAGTAGCTGAGTGGATACACTTTACACTTTTTGGGATACTATTACTGTTACCCACTATAAAACTAGAGTGAACTTTTTTGGGAGCTTATGAACTCAGCAACTAAGGGTCCATGTACCCAAATAGTACATACTTTGGCCTTGGAGTAGTCCCTATATTGGTACTTTGGGCCTTAAGTATATACTATTTGGGTACACGGACCCTCAGGGCATACTAGTTTGGGGGTTCCTTATCGTAATTATACTAAAATTAAGGCCCTTATGTTATGTAGCACCTTATACCCTAAACCCTTATGGTACCCTTATAGAGCCCTTCAAAGGAACCCAAAAACGAACCCATGGACCCGCAGGGTTTGTTTCGCAACTCAGGTAACGGGTTGGGGTCGCAGCCGGCCCCGATGGCGGAAGTCGGATCTCCAAGCTTCGGCGACCCCGTCGCGAAACCTCTGGGGGTTTGGGATTTAGGGTTGGGGTTTAGGCTTTAGGGTTCAGGCTTTAGGGTTCAGGGTTAGGGTTCAGGGTTCGAGTTTGTGGTTGTTTTTCATTTTGGTTTTGTTTCGTGCTTCTTCTTTTGTGCTTGTGATTTAGTTTAGGGTTTAGGGTTTAGGATTTAGGGTTGAGTTTAGGGTTTAGGGTTTAGGATTTAGGGTTTAGGGTTCAGGGTTCAGGGTTTAGGGTTTACGGTTGAGGGTTCAGGTAGGTAGACCCCCTAAAGGGGACCCTTCTTAAGCCTACTTCTGGCTCTCCGAAGAGGGACCTTGTTGAGAGGGTCTATATATATATATATATATATATATCCACAAGGGTCCCTCTGATCCTAACTCAGAAAGCTTTTGATTATTGAGGGGTTGCCAAGGTTTTAGTGAGGGCTGGTAAGGGACTTATACACATAACAACTGCGAAGTTGAACGATGCGCGTCCACCTTTCCAGCACCCTGTAAAGTGGATAAACCCCTCTTCCAAGAATAGATGGGTCCAAACTCCAAGCCTTCCGACTTTCGTGTTGGTCTCGACATTTTTGGGAAGTGCCAGTCATGGCTTTCCACAGAACAGGAACTGGGAAGATTCGCGCTAGAGGATTGCTTCTATAATGTACCTGGACCCTGTCAAACCTTCCTTTTTTAGTGTTCCCTATTCTGATTTCTTTATTTGCATAAGTCCTTGACAGGTACAGGGTACAGGAAAGCATGATCCTGCCAAATCCTCAAGTTGGAACCCTAGGTGTCCAAAGCACCCAAGAATCAGGTATCCGAGTTTGGGATAACAGTTATGTAGGTTACTATTTGGAGAGTCTATGATAATTAGGTACTTGGACCCTTCGGGGAAGACGGACTTAGCCGAAACAGAGTTTTCGAAGATGCCGGCGCCATATGGGTGGTTGTCAAAATTAGGGTCCCTTTTTGGGTCCCTATTATAGTACGGCACCTAGTATTTAGGGTACCCTAATTTTGACAATCAATGCTTCCAGTTGCCGGCGTCCAACCTTTCGGCTGCTAACATAGCTAGGGTCTTATGGGTTTTCTGGAGAGGTTGTAGAGTTTCAAACTGGGGTATATAGGGACAGGATCATGATATGGGTTTATATCACAGGGACTTGATGACAACGCAGTTTATAAGCAGGGTTTACCGTACCTAGAATCGTATACTACCATTTGTTTTTGTGTCTACTGTTTCCAGGCTTTGCGGCTTTGGTAGGTTTTGGAGTGTTTAGGGCAAGCATGCCAAGCCGGAAGGTGAAGCTTAATTTAAGGCTCAAAGCATGCATCCTTCGAAACTCTAAAGCCAGGTTTACAAACATTAGGCTGCCCGAATTTTTCGCCGCTATCCAGCAATTAAAATGTTGCAGTTTTGCCTTTGGGGCTTGGAAGGTCTAGGGGTGGCCCAGGCCTTCGACAGAAGCCACAAGCAAGCCGTAAATTTCATGGAACCCAACATCTTTTATGAAACGACCTCGAACTTTAAACCATATAGCCCTAGACCCTGCGCACAGCACTAAACCCTAAACCCCAAACCCATGCAACTCTGGCATTTTCGGCTCTTGAAGGGGTGGGGCAAGACTGTTTTGTGCTGGGGACCTTTCAAGGGTCTTCGCAACGGCTCAGGTGAAAGATCTGCAGCCTGGATGGCAACCGGGGGGGGAGGTGCATAAAGGGGTTCCGGTTCCTACAAGGGCTTTGAGGAGTTTGGGGAGTTGGGGTTTAGGAAGTTTAGCGTTTTAGGTCTCCGCGTTAGGATCAATGCATTTGTAGTTTCCTTAAGGGTAGTGTGTTTTAGGTCTTACAAGACCGTAAACCCGAAATCCTGCATGAGGTTTTTTAAGGGGCTTGACAGGGGGCTCCTGCAATCCGCGATCATCTCACCAATTCCGACTGTCAAGCGTTCTACTAGGGTTTAAGGCTGAGGACCAGTTTTCTCTGGCTGGTTGAGGGTGAAGGCTAGAGCTAGAAACCCTGACAAGAGATTCTATTGAAGCCGTACACACCTGCTAGCTTCGAAGACCTCAATGAAACATGGAGCATGGCGAGCAGATGCATGTCGTTCAGTCTCTTCCGAAGGTCCCGAAAGTTCAACCCCTGAGGGTCCATGCACCCAAATACTATGTTTTTTTGTCCCTATGTAGGTAGTTTGGGGCCGAAGTATATTATATATATATATATATATATACACATATATATATATATATATATATTTTTTTTCTTTGTATATTTGTATCATTTCGGTACACGGCATTCCCGCCCCCCCCGGCGAAGCCTTCATTAAGCCCTAAGCCTTGTAAGCCCTAAGCCTAAACAGAATATACACATTATCGAGCTCTAGGAAGGGCTCTCGCGAGGGTTTGTTCGGACGCCCTGGCCCCCTAAATCAAGAACACACGGCCCCAAGCCCTCCGAAAATTTCAAGTTCATAACCCTAAACCCTAAACCATCCTAAACCCAAAACCCTAAAACCCTAATGCCTAAACTCCTAAAACCCGAACCCGTAAAGGGACCCTTAACAGGAATCCTTAAACAGAACCCGAAAACAGAGCCCTAACGCCCCTCTACTTGGAGGATCATGGGTAGTTAGCATTAGAGTTATAAGTCCCCTAATATGGGTCATAATTATGGTTACCCACTCATATCTCCTCTTCTAACTACCCATGAACCTCCAAGTAAGGCTTCAGCGCCTAAACCCTCAACCCTAAACCCCTACAGACCTCCTAAAACCTGAACCCTAAAAGGAACCCGAAAACAGAGCCCTAACACCCCCCCTAAGGCTTCAGCGCCGGAAGATCATTGCCAAAGTGACGCCGGGAAACCGTGGAAGCTTAGAGCTCCGCCTCAATCGGCACCACAGCTGGCTTTAGGGGTTTAGGGGTTTTAGGGTTCTAGGTGTTTAGGGGTTTACGGTTTAGGGGTTTAGGGTTTTGGGGTTTGGGGGTGTAGGGGTTTGGGGGTTGAGGGGTTTAGGGGTTGAGGGGTTTGGTGGTTCAGGGTTTTGGATGGGTTTAGTGTAGTATGGGAGCTGGTGATTGGAGGGGGTTTCGTTCCTTGGGTTACTGCAGAGGGTCTTTTGCTGCGAGTTGTGTTGTTACCGCTGTCTTTTTCAGCTCTGCAGCCGTCTGGGCAAACCGCTGCCGCCACCGCTGCTGCTAGGATTTTGCGTTTAGGGTTTTAGGGTTTTAGGTTTACGGTTTAGGGGTACTGCCATCGCTGCTATCACATCTAGGAAAACCACTGTTGCTACCAACCACGGCGGTCCTGAAAGAACAAGTACAAGCACTCCCTCCCACTGAAGCCAAGACTTTACACACCACGTGTTTAAGGATTTGTATGAGGAGATCAGCAGCCCAACCTCTAAAACCATCTTAAATCTAAAACCTACATCCTAAACCCCAAATCCCAAACCCTAAGCCCTAAATCCAAAACCTTAAACCCTCAATCCAAAACCCTGTAAGCCCTAAACCCATCCGATGTGGATCCGAGGCAAGACTTGCGACCTCCGCGCCCGCCAGATGCGCCAGAAAACGCGCGTGGTCAATGCTCAAAGGATCAGCATATCCCCGAGGGTCCATGCACCCAGCTAGTATATACTTTGGCAACAGTAGTCCATGTTGTTCGACACTTTGTGTCCTAAGTAAATAATACTGTTTGGGCGCATGGACCCTTAGGGATAAAGATGGGTATGTAGGTAGTTGTCTAAATTAGGGTTTGGCATACTGTTTTGGGGGACCTAAAAAGCGACGCTGATTTAGAGAGCGACCCATAGTTAAAGGAACTCTGTGCTATCTACTAAAGCCCCATATACGACACACTCTCTCAATCCCTTTATCGAAATCCTTTAAGAAACCCATTCGGGTCTCAAGGATAGCTATGGGGGCTATGAACTTTGTTGAGGTCCCTCAAGGCTTACTATAAGATCCGCACCAGGTGCGCCAGAAGTCGACCTACAATGGGGCTATCCCACTTCTATCTCTATGCTAGACCTAGGGGTTCAGGGTTTGGAGGTTTGGGGTTTAGGCCTCTTGACCTCGGGGTTCAGGGTTCTGGGGGTTAGGGGTTGAGGGTTCAGGGCTTGGGTTTTGGGGTTTAGGGGCTAAGGGTGGTGCGAAGCCCCTTCAGTCTCCCGGGTTCCGGCCCAAAACCCAACTTCAAGTTCGAAGATCCTGAAGAAAAACCTAAGCCTAAGCCCTGAAACCCTGAAGCGTTAAACCCTAAGCCTTACCTGTACCCCGAAACCCTACAACATTATTTTGACCACTGAATTAGAAGGTAGGAACCCTTAAATAGGTTTCTGGATCCCCAGGTATGCCTTAAGCCCTACGGTTGATGATATAAATCCTGCATTACCCATAGTAAGGAATATACCATAATTCCCATAGTCTAGGGTCATTAAGGTAATGCAGGATTTAGATCATCAACCCTAAACCCTAAAACCCTATAGATCCCTTAGCGGAACCCCTTAAAGGTACCCTTATAGACCCCTTTAAAGGATTTATAATTTATATCATCAACCGTAGTAGCCGAACCTAAGCGAGTTGAGGCTGGGAGGAGGCCTCCAAGGACGGAAAAGACGCCATGAGCGCTGAGGCCTTGTGGCGCCAAAATTGAGGCTTTAGGGCTTTGGGGTTGAGGGTTTAGGGTGGTGTCAGGGTTTAGGGCTTTAGGGCTACAACGTCTACGCAAGCATTGCAGACTGTCCCGTTTGAGGTCGAGGGCTTAGGCTAAGGGCTTGAGGTTCAGGTTTACGCACGATCCAGGAAGGTTTCGGGTGGTGCCTTGCAATCCTACATCTTTACAGGAATACCCCCAACACCTCAACCCTAAACCCTAGCCGGGGGCTTGATCTTAAACCATCCTTAACCCTGAACCGCTGGTCTTGTAGACTGCATGTTGGGGTGCTTCGGGTCAGAGGGGCTCCCCCATTCTGGGTTGTTATAGAGGAGCCTAAGTTAAGTTACCATAATAGGGACCTATGGGATCTATGTCAAATATTTTTGTTTCTTTATTTTGGTAGCTTGAACTAACTTCCTTCACAAGAGCCCCGAAATGTGGGCATAGTCTTTGGTTCAGGAGCTGAGGTCTCCACATTTTGGGTTTGAGTCGGGGGGGAAAGGGTTGTTTGGAGTGAGGGCTTTTTCGTTTTGAGGGTTTAGGGGTTTAGGGCCTGGGCCATAAAGCATAAGCCGTAAACCGAAAAAGGGTTGACTCACAAACCTTGCATCCAAAACCAGAAGAAGCCTACTCTGGGAGCTCAATGAAAGGCCCGTTGAACAGGATTGCAGAAATCATTGAATTTGCCAGATCTTTACAGTCCCTTATATCATGTACAGATGTTTTTGGGGTCCCCTGTATTGTCGCTCTTACACACACCAAGGCAATGTAGGGGTCTGTATGATTGACACCAATCTGCCCATCAAGTACCCATAACCTTACACCGGTGCACAGTATACGCCCCGACTCCCAAACCCGCTTCCACTTGTTGCGTCCGTTTGAATTATACATCCCCTGAGTTCTAAAGCCGACAGAGCCTTCAATCACAAATTTACATTCAAACCCAGTTAGCTTCAAAGGCACAGATCCCTAAGTGGGATAATCCTGGCACAAACCCAAAACCAATACGTAAACAGCAAACAGGCCAACCACCACTGAGTGACCCTAAGCCTGGGGCAACTCCAGGTGGAGCGGGCCAAGAAGTACTGCCAGGCTGGCGGAACCTTTGAACCCTAAGCCCTAAAACCCTAAACCTTACAACAAAGCCTAAACCCCCAAAATCCTAAACTCTAGACCCTAAACTTTAAACCCCTAAAGAAACCCTTAAGACTGGGAGAAGCTTTGCATCAGTAGCTCAAAGCCCCACGAGGTTCGGATAGTCTTAGGATTCATGTTTTAGGGTTATGAGGGTTGTGCACGGGTGATTGTTGAGCTTAGGGGCTTAGGAGTGAGCCTTTAGGGTTCACTTGGAGGTTCATGACATGGGTAGTATATAAGTGGAGACATAAGTCGCCTCATATGGGTTATATTGACAGTTACCCTACTCACAACTCTACTTATATCTCCCCATGAACCTCCAAGTAGGGTTACTGGCTTGCATTTATGGTTCTGCGGTTTTGGACTGATTCTTTCGGGTGTCGGGTTGCTCGACCGCACAGTCAGTCTGCGGGTTCATGGCTATTTCAAGTTATGTTGGGAGTACCTTTTTCAGTTGCAGGGTTCGGCACGGCCACTTTCTACCTGATTTACACCTCTGTCCGCAAGTACCAGTGAATCGGGCAAGTGAAGACGCTGGTGCCTGAACCCCACACCGTCGACGTGGCCCTTTACGGGATCCTCTGTAGGGAACCTTTTGGAGCGAAAGAAAGGTCTCAGACTTGCCTGACAGAAACCGCATGACAGAATCTACAAAGATGGGGTTTAGGGACGAGGGATTAGGATCTAGAAATGACAAAGATAGAGTGTGAGGCATCCTCTTTGAGATAAAGAGTGCCAGAGATTGAAAGCGCGATGCCCCGAAACGTGACGCAACAAGTCTGACCACTGAAATCCACGAAATCCTGAGTGCTAAGCATTATCATGACAGACCCTAGTTCCTAAGCCCTAGGAAAGGGTTCTAGGATTAACCATAGTTATATAACCCTAAACCCTAGGCCCTAGACGGCTAAATCAACACAAACTCTCATTCAACCCTAAACCGCGAAACCTGTACCTATAGTCTCCATTGTGGTTCGTTTTGGGGTTACTTTATAGGACCCTCAATAAGACATCGGTTAAACGAAAGGAAGGAACTACAATGGAGACTATCGATATAGAGACTTCTCCAGGTGATCCGTGCCATCTGCCACACACAGGTGGGGAAAGTCCGCATCGGACTCTTAGCTGAAGTTCAGAGGTCTTAGCACGGCAGTATTGGTGGAGGGTTTAGGGCTTAGCATATTAGCGTAAGGTTGTGGAATTTGTTCAATCATGCTTTGGGCTTCCATCACTTCGTTTGGAGTGCTGCTCTTTTTGGGCCCTACCTTAACCTCTAAACCAAACCCCAAACCCAAAACCCCAACCCCAAAACCCGTACCCCCAAATCCCCACAACCCTAATCCCTGAAACCCGAAAAACGGGCCCAAATATTTCCCTATACTATTTTGGGGTTTCCTTGTTATAACTATATAGTATAACATACCCCCAAATCCTATTCCTTTTTTCAGGCTTCTTTAGTAAACTCTCAGCCCGTTTAGCGATTCAGGGTCCCGGCCGTGGAGCGCAGTCAGCTCTTGAGCAGCTTGCTGCCTTTCGGCCCGTCATGTGGGTTTAGGGTTTATCGGGCTTATAGGGTTTATAGCGTTTGTAGGGTTTGTAGGGTTTAGGGTTTTGGAGTTAGGCTCCAAATAGCCCAAAAGCCTTGTCCAGTATGGTCCAAAAGCCTTCAGATGTGAGTCCTTAGACCCTAAGGTAAGGAACCGTACAAGGAAATCATATTATATTAGGGTTTAGGGTTTAGGGTTTAGGGAACCCTGCAAAGTTAGGTTTTTTAGGTAAGGTCCACCGGAGCCAAGGATTGGCCCGGTGCACTAGAGCTCCAAAGTAACCGGCGAGAGCTTGCACCCAAAGGGTCCAAGTATCATTATGGTATATACTTAAGATCCCCAACATTCCCTAAAAGTATATACCATACTGATACTTGGACCCTTTGGGGCAGATGCCCGCAGAAACGTGGCAATAGCAAATGCTTTGACTCCAGCATGTGGCATATGGACACGGATGCACTCGAATGCTGCAATCGGCTGTGATCGTTGCAACCAGCAGGCCGGGATGTCTATTATAGGCGCCTAAATATTTACTTATACTAGTGTGGGGTTCCTGAATTCCTGTAACTATAGTATAAGATACCCCAAACCCTATTGTAATTATGAAGGCCAAAATGTTATAGAACCCTATTATAGACCCTCTTATAGACCCCTTTAAAGGAACCCTACTGTAATTAGGAAGGCCCGTATATTATCTCCACCGATCCGGTTCTGGTGGAACAGATCCAACCCCAACCCTAAACCCTAACTCTCGACCTCCAACCCTAATGTAGGAACCTGATAAACCTCGGTTTCTTTATTGGGTTCCTTATATGAACCTTATATTGGGATTATAGGGCCATTTGTTTCTTAATACAGGTTCCTACATGAAACCCAAAGTCTCGACTTCCAACCCTAACCCTTTTCCTGAACCCTACAGCACCCTTCTAGATCCCCGGGTGGACCACCCAATCCCAAGAGTAAGGTCAGAAGAAAGCCCACATCAAGGAGATCCAGGCGCGATCTTTTGGGGTTCAAGAGAGGGGTGAGGGTGGGGGGGGGGGTGTTTCAGGGTTTTGGGATTAAGGGCTTCGGGGTTTAGGGTTTTTTAGGGCTGCGGCTTTGTATGCTCTTATGTGTTGGCCTACTTCTCAAAATCAGTGGCGTAGAGTGGCGACCAGACAGTTGAATACCCGAAACGAGTTTCCTTGTTGCAAGTTCTGCCAACCATTCTACACGTAGTCCCCTTAAGTTCTAATTATTATAAGGCCCGTCCTTAAACATTATTAGCCTCTATTCTAATTGTCAAGGCGCGTACATTACCGAGCTTCCTGGGCTCATGATGTCAGGCTGGTTGGTGTTCCCCCTTCAGCCACAGAAGTGCTTGTAGGAGTTGCATAGGCTTATGATGGAACGGTTTAGGGTTTAGGGTTTAATGAGGGTTTTTGAATGAGGTTGAATGTAGGAATTGCATCGGGTTGTTTTTCAACAGCCTGTATCATATCATTTTGTTGACTACAGGCTACATATTGGCAGTTGGATAGAGTACTCAACATGTCCGAGTTAGCATTATGTAAAAAATGCTGTCGTGGGTGTCCGACCCTTCTACGAGCAATTTCGCACGGTTGAGCACTGCTTGGCCGGTAACTAGCTTGCCTCAGGGGGTCTGTATCAGGGGATCTTAAAATGTGACCTGCTAATTCGACGTCATCACCCTCGCTTACCCAGGTCAACGGAGGAAGCACTGCCGACAAGGCAGGCGGATTACCGGAAGACAACCTCCAACAGAGGGCTTCAGAAGCTAGATTTACGGTTGATGATACAGTTCCTGCATTACCCATAACGCGGAATGTACCACAATTCTTAAGGTAACGCAGGGTTCATGTCATCACACGCAGCTTTGAAGGTTTGTTCTACTACAGCTTTAGTCTTGGATTGCCAAGTAAGTACATTCCGTCACCCGAGCCCCGAATCCTGCGAAGATGCAACTTCATGTTACCATCCATAATTCAAAAACCCTGAGTCATGGAACCCCAAACCTTCTGAACTCGTCGTGGCTCCCACCGCTAGCCGACCTTAAAGTTATCTGCAGTGCTGCCCTGTACTGCAAGTACCTGTTATTGCGGAAATCTTGGTCCTTTGCCGTTTTTGTTTTGTGTGTGAGAGCGGGCTCATTCTGAAGAACCTGCTGCTTTGTTTAAGGGTGCTACTTCTTTTTCTAGGGATCCTACAGTAGAAGCCCGAAAGTTGGAATATCATTATCGTAACCCCTTTAAGGTAAATTATAGGGGATCCTACCATTACTCCATGTTCCAACTTTCTGGAGTTCCCTATACTACCATGCGGTTTCGCATTTCTCAACAAATCCCCTCCCGCCCGCGCGCTTTCTTTTGAACTCAGGTCGACTTTGCCATGGGCCTCTTCGAGAAGGAGGCATGCATGTGATTAAAGGGAACTCCAGAAAGTTGGAATATGGATTAATGGTAGGATCCCCTACAATTTACCTCAAAGGGGTTACGATAAAAATATTCCAACTTTCTGGCTTCTACTGTAGGGGTACGGCCATCATCATTGAAACATCATCATCATAATCATCATCGTCATCAACCACAACATCATCATCACCACCACCGCGAGTATCATTGCTGCTGCTTGTTTTTGCAGTACTGCTTATGACTGTTTGAGACCAGGTATGACGATGATTTGTAGCTGGAGTATTCTGAAGTTTGAATGTTGTTGACATGTCATTGCTTTCATGGCATTGCTGCCAGACGTTTTTTACAGGCGTAGTCATATTGTCTAATTGTGAGAAAAGCAAAAGACTCTGGCTAGCTTGGTATGATTGGATTCGGTGATCTACCATCGAGGGCCGTGCGAAGGGTGCTTAGTCATTCTACTGTCTTCTGAAATGTCTGTGACGGAAAGGGTTTCATAGCAGTCCCATAAGGAATTTAGTTGTGGTTATTGTTATATTACATAGTGTCGGAGTAATAGTAATGTCAGGGTTTTCTTTAATCTGTCTGAGTTCTAAGAACTTCTCGTAGGCTTTAGGGATCTCTTGGCTTGTCATGAGTCGGGTCGTGAGCATCCATAGGTAGATTGTTTGTGCGGAAGAAACATATTAGTGTGTGTGTGTGCGTATGTATATATGTATATACATATGTGTGTATACTTATATATATATATATATATATATGGATATATATATATATATATATATATATATGCATGTATATGAGCCTACAAACCGCGACCCATCAACCGTAAACCCAAGTAAATCTCCGAAGACGAACCTACAAGTCTTCCCAGCAAGGTCAAGGTGGAGGACGTTTTCACCCAAGATGAGATGGTTGACATCATCGGTACCACCAAGGTCTTTCGTCACATATGCCATGTCCGGCTTGATGGTGTTCCGGGAAGGTCGGGTAGTCGGGTAGGTAGGCAGGCAGGCAGTGCAGCAGGTAGGCAGGTAGGAGTCTGAAAAGGGCCGTAGCCGTAGCACGTAACATGCGTGACTGAGGTTGTTGTTCTGTGCACTTGAGCATAGTTTGTGGTGTGGTGTACATGTCTTTGTCAAGCCGTTGAATTAGATGGTCAGCAATTGGAGCCCCCAACCCCCCAACCCCAAACCCCGAACCCCAAACCGTGAAACCCTTAGCTGAAGCCCGAAAGCCCGTGAGCCCCAAATCCTACATCCCAAAGCCTGGATCTTCAGCCAGCTGGCTTTGCACCCTACCCAGAGGCTCCAAAGTAGTTCCTTTTTGGGATTACTTTATAGGATTCTATATACGAACCCCAAAAAGGAGCTACTTTGGGGCTTTGGGCCGTCCTTGAACTCTGAACCGAAGCTCGATCCGAAAGGCCCAAAACTCCACAACCCTAAGGGTCCTAACACCTTAGGGAACCTCAAAATCTAGGATTTCTGAGACCCCAAAAAGACCCAAGGGCTCTCCCTACAAGATTCCGGACCTCCTAAGGAGATACCTGGACCCTTAGGGAAAGTCCATAAACCCTGCACTACAAGTCCTAGATTCTGCTTAAAGACCCCAGCGCCAAAGGCCAAACCCCCAAATCCTGAACTCCAGGCCAAAAGCCCACAAGGAGACTCCGAAACTATTCAATCTTAGGGTTGATCGTCTAGGGATCGGTGTTCCAGGGATCCAGGGTGAGGAAATGGGTGTTTAGGGCTTTAGGGTCTTATGTTCAGGGTTCAGGGTCTGCGCTTTAGGGCCTTAGAACTTGGTGTTTGGGGCCCAAATCTGCCCAAATCCCCTTATTGAGGAATGTATCTTCAACAAGCTTCGGGAGCCCTACCAAAACGTAGGGTGCGTTCCTTCATCATGTGATTTTGGAAGATCTGGATATAGACTCCTTGCTGAGGGCAAAGGCTTCAATGGCGTGGTCACTCGCTGGGGCGTCACTCGTTTGACTCGGAAGACACACCGCGGACTGCGGAAGGCCGTCTACAGAGGGTTATAAGTATTTGATTACTAATTACTTTGGCTTGTAAGTCGATATAGCCACACTTATACAAAGCACCCTGAGGGAACTATCGCAGGGGCGCAACAGGTGCTTCCATGTGGGCTTTTGTGACTGGAATCAAAGCGTTGTCTTGGTTTTGGGATTCAGGGTGGTGTAGCGACTGGGCCCATTTCTATATGAGGGCAGCACTAGGCAAGTCGCTTTTCAGTGGGTGGCGAGTTCCGTGCTTTGGGTGTTGGTATTCCATAATACTCGCGAAGGGTTGACAGGTCACAAAGCGTAGACAAAGCGCTGGTCATAGTAGTCGTGAAAATGCAACGACCCGGCGCACACGGTCAAGAACCTGGCATGCAGCACCCGGTCGAAGCACCGCACGTTGATACAGATCGGCATGTACCTGTCAAGGTCCGTCCAGCCAGCTGGTGGCATGCCCTTCGGGCCCTGGCAGGGTCGAGACAAGCAATCGGACAGGGAATCAGCATGGCTCCTCAATCCGGCCTGTGTCCCAACCGAGATGTGGGATAGCATGCCCATGTGCCTCTGGCAGCTGCTCTGTCGCGCGGTCAGTAGGTTGTGGAGCCTGCTTTGTCAAGGATTCATAGAAGGAAACCATGCAATAAATAACCGTTAACCATAAACCCAAAATCCAAAACCGTGGTTTATAGAAGGAAATCACAGTAGCGAACCTTAAATAGAAAGGTGGGTCGCTCAGGGTCCAGGTATGTTTTGACACTGTACAAAAAGCCAGAGCCAGTAAGCCGACTTAACTCGTACCGCGGCACTACCATACCCCCAAGGGTCCAAGTACCTAATAATCATATAATCTCCAAGTGTTAACCTACATAACTAAGACTATCCGAAACCCAAGTACCTAATTATTGGGTCCTTTGGGCCCTTACCATAAGATTTAGGGTTGAGGGTTTAGGGTTTATGGTTTCGGCTTAGGGTTTGGGGTTTCGGCTCTTATCGTAAAACCTGACATAGTTTTTCGTAAATAGGGATCCGACCCCAAAAGTTGTGCTGTAGTTCTCGAAACAAAAATTAAGTCTATGTCGTCCGCATGCCTGGACCCCCCAGCTACCCTTTATTGAAGCCCCGAAGTACTTCTTAATGAGAAATATCAACCCTAGACCCCTAAACCCTAAAGCCCTAAACCCTTAAAGGGTACTTCGGTTGATGATGATATAAATCCTGCATTACCCAGAATAAGGAATGTACCCAAATTCCCATAACTTAGGGTCCTTAAGATAATGCAGGATTTATATCATCAACCCTTAAAGGGTTCTCCTAGACTCCCCAACTACCCTCTAATATACCCCAAATACCTACTATGAAGGGCCATAAGGGCTCCATTAAAGGGCCATTGGGGGGTCCTGGCTTAGGGGGATCCTTCTGTGGGGAGGTGGCCTGCATCGGCTCCTGGCATCCTGCGCGCGTGGCATTCCAGGCCATCTGGGAGTTTCCGAAAATTCGGGGCTTCCTTTAAAGGGATCCTTTTAAGGGTTCCTTTAAATGGATCTTCTTAAAGGTTCCTTTAAAGGGATCTTTAAGGGTTCCTTTAAAGGGATCTTTTCAAGGGTTCCTTAAAGGGATCTATGAGGGTTCGATAAAGGGTTTAGGGTTCTAGTTTTCGAAAATCAGGGGGTTCCGTTAAAGGGATCCTTTCGGGATCCATAAGGGTTCGTTTAAAGGGCTCTATAAGGGTTGAGGGAGTTTCCAAAAATTTGAGGTCCCTGGCTTCTTAAGGGGTCCTTGAAGGGTTCCACAAGGGATGTATAAGGGCTTAGGGTTTAGACCTTGTTATTGGGGGCTCCTTTAGAGGGATCTCATTAAGGGATCCTTAAGGGGATCTATATGACTGTTCGATAAAAGGGTTCAGGGTTCTAGTTTCCTTTAAAGGGTTCTGCATAGGGACTACTTTAAGGCCAATGTGTGTACTATTTGGGTACGTGGACCCTTAGGGCTAGGCTCAACAGTCCAGTAGCTTACCTTGACATAAGAATGTTCTCAGTGTGTTCCTTGCTTGCTTGTTTGGCTCATGGCGTCGTTGTTAGCTGAGATTGTCTTCTGTCCAAGGACAGGGTCGAGGCATCTTGAACAGAATTGGGGCCTGAGCTGCTAGTACACCTTAAACCCACAGCCTTATAATCCCTAAACCCTAAACCCAAAGCCATAAACCCTACGTGGTGGGGGTGTGTGCTGCAACTGCATCATGTTGTTTGTTGATAGTATCACTAAGATTGTTATGATTGCTAGTATTTACGAGTGTTTCTGAATTACTACTATTATCACTGTTATTGCTCATATTCTTATCATTTCATGAACGTGTTTGTGTCTTGTGAGACTCTTGCTGTGAGACTCTTGCTGCTTCAATGTTCACGTGTGCAGGTCCGAAGCAATGTGCCGAGCAAACGCAGTGCCAGTAGTTGGCACTTTGCGTCTCCCATGGATGGGAGTCATGCAGACAGCCAGCCACAAACACTCGTCGCAGGTTGGAATATACAGGTGGTGTGATGGACAACAGCTACTCTTCCGACACGGTTCCTGAAAGATCTTTGCCCCAGCAGCCTCGTGCCTTCTCTCGTGACTGGGCGAAGTCCCAGCGCTCCGAGATCCATACTGCTGATGTACAAAAACCTGCATGACCTTAAGGACCCTAAACTATGGGAATTATGGTATATTCCTTATATTGGGTCATGCAGGATATTGTCCATCCACCGTATTTCTCCACCCCGGCTATTCCTGCCAAGTGAATAGCCGTGCGGCCGAGTGACGGATGTTACGAAGGCACTAGAAATCCGCATCCGGGCTGAAGGCGTACTAATGCTCTTCCATCACCCTAAGACTCCAAATAGCCCAAAGTAGGTAGCATTTATAGACTTTAGACCCCAAAGTAGGTACTATTTGTATACTTGGAGTCTTTGGGTCATAGTCTTGGTTTATCTACAGTAAACCCCAGAAAGTTGGAAACCGGATTAAGGTCAAATAGTGCTGGGATTCCCTATACATTACTCGTAAGGATTGAGGCTATGGGGTTTCCAACTTTTGGGCTTCTACTGTATAAGTTTGCCTTCCCCGCCCAGCAGAAATATGAATTCCCCCATATGATAGTGCAGAGACTCGCCAGATCTCCATCCCCGCAACCGTCTACACCCTAAACTCTCTTGAAATCCTATAAACCGTATGCCCTAAACCCTGAACCCCTTGAAGCCATATATATAAATCATACCCTGCAAACCGTAACCCCCCTTGAAACCATACAGCTCCAACCCCTGTGAACCCGAAATCCCGAAAGACCTTAAAAAGAAGAAGCTTATCCAGTCCTCCTTGTTGTCCTCCTTGTTCTGGCGCTACGGAAGATCATCCATACCTTGTCTCTAAAGCTTAAAATAGCCCAAAAATCTTATGTAGTATATGGCCTTCGGGCGCAAACGCCTTAAGATGTGAGTCCTTGCAGCCTAAACCCAACCCAAAAGCCGAAGAAATATGATTCTGTTTTGAAAATGGGTTTCGCAGCATGGCACGTAAGACAGTCTTGGGTTCCCCGACAGCCTAAGCCTGAGGCTATGTACCCATCTAGTATATACTAGGTATCGCTTTGCGATAATGTTTAATCTCCCTTATTGCTTAAGATAGAGCCTTATAAAAGTACCTACACAGGGAGTACACTAAGCCTATGCCCCGAACGCCCCCGGGCCCAGAGCCCTAATTGGAGGGTCAGGATTTACAAAGGGGTCCTAACAGGGATCATGGTGCTTCTGAGTCAACCCTAAACCCTAAACTTCAAACCCTAAACTCTAAATTCTCTAAGCCCTAAACCCTAAACCCTAAACTTTAAGCCCTAAACTCTAACCTCCCAAGTAAGGCGCCCGAAGCTTTCGCGGCGCAGGTGCCTCGCTCCGGTCAGCGAGGTTACCACCATCGAACCGAGATCAACAAGCGACCCGGCCGAGCAAACTTACGGGGACGCTTATAGGGTTCCTTTAAAGGCTTCCTTTAAGGGATCTATATGGGTTCTATTTAGAGTTTGGGGTTTAGGGAGTTTCCAACAATAGGTGACCCGGAGCAAACTTAGCCCGAAGGGTCCGAAGGACCCATATCGGTGGTTGTCAAAATTAGGGTCCCTTTTTGGGTCCTTATATAGTACGGCACCTAATATTTAGGGTACCCAAAAAGGGACCCTAATTTTGACAACCACCCATATGATAAGGTACTCGGGCTTAGGATAGTACCCTTAGGGTTGTAGGTCTCAAGACATTCAGAGCCCTGGGGGGCTTCCGGGGCGTTTTAGTGGGCTTTTGCGGCCGCTGTGGTTGGAGAGTAGGGCCAGGGCTTACGGTGTCATGGCCTTATTTGAAATTTTAAGGCATCGTTGTACAGGGTGCATTTAACCAGGCCTTCGTTAGTTGTCTAAGGAATTTTAATCACTAGCACACGACGCACCGCTAGAGGTATCAGGCCTGCTATATGCGACGGTGAGTTGAAGTAGAGTTGTCGTAAGGGCGATTGGCATCCCGGAAGAAGAACGGCAATCTGAAAACTGCTTGCGACAAACAGAGCTGAGCTGTCTTGATGAGGCAGGCTTTTGACGCGACCGATGCCGTCAAGTTCTTTTGATTCAATCGGTTGGTGTTGATTCGGCCTCCCCTAAACCCTAAACCGTCAGAACAGAAGCTTTCATGGTCATTGCATCTTCCCTGGGTCTCAAACCCCAAGCCCTGAGCCGAGAGTGGAAATCGAAGTCCTTACCAGCCGACGACTGTTTGCATGCTTTTGGGGGGCTTATCCCAAAGGCTCCAAGTATCATTATGGTATATACTTATAGGGTATTTTGGGGGTTTAAGTATGTACCATAATGATACTTGGACCCTTTGGAAAATTCTAGTTAATTAAGGCCCCTATATTGCATGCGCCGGTCTTTTTCATCCCAGGAAGATCTACCGCGTCGGCAAGTCCTTGAAGGCCGCCGTCTCCCTGCAACTCTCAGTCCTCTGAGAGTTCGGGGTTTAGTGTTACCCAGAGGCCGCATAGTAGTTCCTTGTTGGGATTACCTTATAGGATTCTATAATATACGAACCCCAAAAAGGAACTACTTTGGGGCCTTTGGGTAACGGTTTATAGTTTAGAGTGTACGGTTCAGTGTTTGCTCAGAGTTTTGAGTTAAGTAGGGCCATCCACAAGATCTGGGAAGCCAGCACTCTGAACCCGAAGCCCTTGCCGCGTTGCTTTCGAGGATGACGCCAACAATGCGTGCACTGAGAATGACCTGACCGAGAAGGCGCGCAGGGGGGTTTCCGAAAATTAGGGGTACCTTGTTCTGGGTTTTTTATAATAAGGATCCTTCTATTTAGGGTACTACATAAGGGTCCCATGTAAGATTTGAGGACAACAGCTGGTTTAGGGGTTAGGCCTTCTCAAACATGGGTGTTGTATTGACAAAGAACGGCGAGATAAAGTGTCGTTTTTTTCAGCTCGAGTTAGTGATGAAAACGAGCTCAGTGTTTCTGAAGGTGTGGCTTCCTTGTTGCTTGCACTTGCGGAACCCTTCCTTCTATATAACCGGGGTATCTATCCGGGGGTCCTTTGATTTGATGTTCTGAAGCCGTGGGTTTCCGAAGGTTTTCTGAGGCAGTACGCTACAAGAGTCCGGTGGTATTGCTGATGGACAAGTGCCTGTGTGACCTAAGCAGCAATATAGTTCAATATAGAAGCCTGAGTGAACCACCAATATTATTCCACAGGGCCCCTTATCAAAGTGCACCGTCCTACAGTCCAAAACTCTACCCTAGAGCAAGAGGAACTCAGGAAGTACTCTTTGTTGCGAGTACTGCAGGGCACCGGGCCTGAGACAGAAGTTGATGGTTCAGGGGTTTAGGGGTTTAGGGCTTAGGGTTGTTCCAGTTGCGAGCTGCAGGGACCTAAAGATTCAACAATTGTGTTCTGGGGCATCATGAAACTTTGATCTTGTTTGAATGCCGATATACATAAAGACAGACACAGAATGTATACTGTATGCATGTCTGTCGATAGCCTAGATTTGTTTGCAGGCCATTACCCCCATGGGCGGCTTCAGCCACTACGGCGAGGTGCAGAACCGGAACCGGTTTGCCAGGTACCCCTTAAGTGAGGAATTTCCCTTAAACTACAGACGGATCTCAGTCAAGGACTTTGCGTGGCAGGGTTCCCACCACGGGGTTCAGGGTTTAGAATCTCGATTTCAGGCCGTTCGTATTATTATGAAAAACCCAGATCTTCCAATAGCCCTTAGTTTAATAGTAAACAAACGGTACTATATCGTAGGATCTCTCGTATGAGTTTGGCAAAATCCCTAATTACGCTGTACTGGAAGACTGGAAGACCTGGGTATTTGAGGAGCAGCCGATATCCTGTTAAAGCTGTACGTGATGTGCCTATCTAGCATATACATACGCCCTACAGTTACTGTATAGGAACGCCTTTGAGGACCGAGTAAAGCTCGGGATTGTGAGGTGGGGGGGGGCAAAAGGCACAAGGCTTGAAGGTTATGTTGGCTACAAGGTTTAGGTTTGGGGTTTCTATAGGGTTTGGGGTCCAGGGGTTTAGGCCTAGTTGTAAGCTACAAATTACTACCCAAAACTCACGTACCTGATTATTGAGTCCGTTGAACCCTTGGGGTCAGTTCAGATCCTCACTGCCGCTTAACTCACTTGTGAAGACGCGCCCAGGGATTATCTTTTATGACATCTTTGAAGCAGTAATATTAATATAGGAGCCTGAACCGTCCGTAGCCCTATCAGTTGGAGTACTAAATTTCTAGCATAACTTGCTATTCTTGACATTAAGGCTCCGATATCAGGAATTTGGGGACTTTGCGGTGTAAAGTTTAAGATTCCGGATGCTAGAAGTGCTTGCTTCCCTTCCCAAGGTGCGCGAGGATTGGATCATGCTGAAGGGCACCGTCATGGGCCCTCGCAAGCGCTTGATCACCATGCGTACCTCGGATCCGAGGGAGGTTCAGGACTCCGGCCTTTGGGGCTTTTGTTCTGAGGCTTGACAGGCTTTTGGGTGCTAAAATTCAAAAACCCTACGGTTTTTTGGGGCCATACACTGTAATTCAAACTTAAGGGGTCTTAACCTACTATGGTGTAGGGTTTGGGCATACACGTCAACCCTAAACCCTGAACAGTCTGCATTTCCATCTCCAAAAGTTTGAAGCAACCCCCTGAACCCCCACAGCCCCTCCGAACCTCCCCCCACACCCCCCCACACTGTAAGTATTGCTTACCCTGAACTCTTGAAACTCCTAAACGCCATAACCCTTAGCCATAAGCCAATAAACACTGGGGGCATAAACCCGAACCCTAAGCCCTAAGCCACAAGCCTTATATAGGCCTTGAACCATGAACCTCATACCCCAAGCTTTCTTTAAAGCCCAACATGCCCCAAACCAGTAGCCTTATAGGCCCTAAACCATGAACCTCAAACCCGAAGCCTTGTATTAAACCCAAGAAGCCTCACTAGCCTTATAGACCCTAAACCATGAACCTCATTCCCCAGGTCTTCTTTTATATCCAACATGCCTCAAGATCCCTCCTTACTTACCCATGGTTAGTAGGGAATGGAAGAATGGTAGTAATAGTAGTTACAAGTGTACCCCATTCCTCCATTCCCTACTAACCAAAGCTACCATTCTTCCATTCCCTACTAACCAAAGGTAAGTAAAGCCTCAAGCGCCTCCTTCGCCCCGCAGCGCAGGCAAGTCGCTCCTGCCCCAGGTCACTCGGAAGGCCTTGGAGAAGGTGACTCTGAAGCTGCCCGGCGGCTTTTGAATAAGGGGTTTAGGGGTTTAAGGTTTAGGGTTTAGGGTTCAGGTTTAGGGTTTAGGAGGGTTTAGGGTTTTGGGGTTTAGAGTTTAGGGTTTCAGGTTAGGGTTCAGGGTAAACTTACTAGCTGAGTAGGTAACCAACCTTTTCGTGTTTATGTAATCCTACCATAATGTAGAAGGTTATCCATTTTTGGGGGGTTAGGGTATTCAGGCCCTGAGTAAATACGGGGGCCTTAGCAAGTGGAACAGTCAGGCTTCTGTATCATATTCGGGCTCCGGAAAGGGTTGTTATGAGGGTTCGATATAAAGGTTGCCTTCAAGGGGTGCTGCAAGGGCTACTATCGTTGTTCCTTACGCATCCAGGGTTCAGGCGTGTTTCGGGTTGTGGGACTCTAGAGTTTTAGGGTTCTGGAGGTGTTATAGGCTGCAGGTTCAGGGTTTCGGAGGCAATAACACTAATATATATATATATATATGCACACACCATGATACACACATGGTTGTTGTATCTGCTTTGTGTTGGAGGCGGGTGAGGTGGGGATTGGGGACGCCGAGCCTACTCAGGTTCATCGACACGTCCTCGAAGTTCGGCCATGGCCGCTTCCAGACCAGCGACGAGAAGGCCCTAAACCCTGAACCCTAAACCCTAAACCCTGAACCTTAAAACCTAAGCCATAAACCCTAAACCCTGAACCCTAAAACCTAAACCCTGAACCCTAAACCTAAGCCATAAACCCTGAACCCTAAAACCCAAATCCCGAACCCTGAACCCTAAAACCTAAACCCTAAACCCTAAACCCGAACGCATTTCGGCAGGGCAAACCCGGCCTCGGGCCGATCCCGAAGGGTCCAAAGTACCTATATAGTAGAATGTAGGAGTCTCTTTGGCACAATCTCGGGTTTCTATGGTAGAATGTCTAGGGGCTCCATCTAGAATGTAGGGTTTCTGTGGTAGAATGTAGGGTTTCTATGGTAGAACGTAGGGTTTCTTTCGTCGAATGTAGGGTACAGTAGGAATATAGTAGAATGTAGGGTTTCTATATATAGTAGGAAGTCATATTATGATTTGGGAAGGTATCCCCCATAACAATACATAGAACCCTTAGGGAATTTTATTTACTTAGTCAATGGGAGCACTTTAAGTTTTTGGCCATACATACCTGGTCTATGCTAGGAAAATTTGGGTTTCTTTGGGGCCCGGTGTTGGATAAGAGAGTTACGGTTCAGGCTTTGGGGGTTTAAAGGTACTCGTTTGCAGGTATGGAGTTTTAGGATGTGGGGCTTTAGGCGCTTAAGTTTGACGGCTTAGCGAAGGGTCTCAATTCTTAACAATCCGATACTGTACTAAATTACTACATACTAACCAGAAAGGTGGGTCCCTTGCACGCTTCGGCCCTTAGCGGGAATACTGGCAGCGACCACGGGGATAGTGATAGAAGCGGTGTAGTAGCAGCACGACCATAACTTAGGGGTACTTAGAAATAATTTATATTTTTGGTTATTACAATCCCTAACAAACAGCTAAAGTTGTAATTTTGGCCAGGGTTCAAAGTTCAGTATAGACAAACCCGGCCCAGGCAAAGTTCTACGGCGGTGCAGCAGCAAAGAAGGCGAAGACCGAAGCGATCCTCGTCCTCGTGCGGGCTTTGTAATGTTTTTGGGCGTCGGCAGCTTTGGGTTTAAGGTGTAGGGTTTATACAAGTTTTCCAAGTTGAAATCGATTAAGGTTGGGTTGTTGGGGGTTTCTGTAATTGAACACAGTTGGGGTTGGTGGTGTTGTAATTGAGCAAGTTTGGGGTCTAAGGTTTTGGGCTCAAGATTTGGGGTTCAGGGTATGGTTTGGGTTTTTGGATATAGGGTTTTAGGGACGAATAAGTTTGACGAAATTGCACACACTATTCGTCAGGTTTCCGTAATTACAAGTATACGATACTATACCCCCAAAATCTTATTGTTCCTGTTATGGAGGCACGGGGCTTTGGGGTTCATGTTGGGGTTTAGTGTTTCAGGGTTTCAGCAGGGTTTCAGCAGGGTTCTAGGGTCCAGTTTAGGGTTTAGGACTTCGGTGTTCAGAGATTCAGGCCCTAGAAGCAGGGTTTGGAGATTCAAATAAAGGAAATATTCTCTGCGGTTTAGGACTTAAGGATTTTACGGTTTTTGGGCATGGGGGTCTTTTAATTTAAGGCTCGTAGCTAGGGTTCAGGATTTAGTGTCTACAGGTAAACTCTAAGCTTTAAGGTTTGTGATCGTCTTACCGAGCTGCATATGTTGGATCCTTCTCCTGCAGGGCTCTTACTCTCACGGTAGCTTTTGCTGGTGACCAGGCCACTTCTTGTTTACCGCTGACCGACTTGTAAGAATTTTAGGTTCAGGTGCTTGCGACTGACAGGATTGTCCGTTCAGTGGGTTCGGGTAGCTTCGCGCGAACTCGGGGCACTCGGACTTACATTGGAGCCAAACGACCGACTTTCCTGTGATTTTCGCGAAGAGTTACTGTCAACAACCTTGCTTTCCCCAGGATTATGCAGGAAATGCAAGGACGATCTTCTCCCAGACCCCCGGGAGGATCTAGAAAGTAGCTAGACAACTAAGGGTACTTTATAGGAAACCCCATTGAGGGATCGACCTTCTACTTCCTATGCTAAGAGAGTGGAGGCCGCCGGTTGTTGATCGGCTGCCTATAGCAACAAAGTCTGCCCTGCTCTCTTTTAGGATATGGGTGGTCGTCAAAATTGGGATCCCTTTTTGGGTCCCCATAATACGGCACCTGATTTAGGGTACCCAAAAAGGGGCCATAATTATGACAACTATACATATAGCAAGACCAGACTTATGCAAGTTGAACATGTTTCGAATAAGTTTACGCCTCAACCAAAGGGTTCAGGTGAGCATGAGGGTGGACGCAGGTGGAGACTCAGTCATGTGGATGTATGTCAATCTGTGTAGGTTCATCCGTGAAGGTTTGCAGGCCGAAGAGTCGCGAACGGAAAACTCCGACACCAGGGCGACATAAACGCAGTTTTTTCGGTCCGGCAGCAGCTAAGGAAAGAGGAGGCGTGAGAAGCATGAGCCTCTGCTGCGCAAAGAACCTCTTGAGGGGTTTGGGGCAGGGGAATTTCGGAGCGCCGTTCGACATGCGTTTTGGTTGAATGGCTCGCTGCTGATCAATGCTGTAGTGGTTGTTTTGGGTTTCCTGAGTTGTAGAATTTCGAGTTGGGGTGCGCAAGGGATGAGGACGTCGGGATCTATAAGGCCCATGTGTGGGCAGGCTTCGGTGATTCCACGGTTGGATTTGCCTCCTTCCAAAAATGTGGCTCTGCTTTTTCGTTATCATAATAACAAGGTCCTGTACAAGGAAGTACAGCTGAGACTGTAGGTCACAGGTAAACCTGAACCTCGCGCAACAAACACCCTCTTATTGGACCCACTTGTAAGCCTTTATCGGGTCCTTACTATACCCCTTATAAATGTCTGCTCCACGGCACTTTTTCAACCCCGTATAGCCCTAAACCTTGAACCCAAACCCTAAACCCCGAACTCTGGACCCTGAACCCACACCATATCAAACACCTATAAAAGCGGTTCGAATCTTTGGATCAACGTTCTGCGATTTGGTAGAGCATCCGTCGTTCTGGGCTTTGTTGCGATATTTTCAGAGAGTCCGTGCATACTACCACGGCTGAACTTAGGACTCAGAAGCCATCGTAAAAATGCGTAGCACGATGGTAGTATGCCTGGACCCTCTAGGTGCTATAGCGGCGTGTATGTAGGGTGTGAGAGTCCTCGCGGCCTATTGGCCCACACACACGGCTACACTCTTGTATCGCAGCGGTGGCAGTGGCAGTAGGCAGGCGGTTCTTGAATGAACATGCTTTTGCGGCATTCGGAGAGCTATGCATCCGACGAGCTGTTTGCAATGCACACCTAGACGTCAAGACGCAGGGCAGCAAGACCACCACACACTGCGTACTGTAGGACCCTGATCCTTCCTAAATCCAAAACACCTGGGAAGATCTGGATCGCTCCAGACACTGCTAACTTCCATGGAGATGTACCTATAGTCTCCATTGTAGTTCCTTGTTTAACCAATCTTATAATTAGGATCCTATAAGGTAACCCCAAAAAGGAACTACAATGGAGACTACAGGTAGTAGAGGTTCATATATGGCGCGTCCATTTAGCAGCACTCCAGTAGACGACATTCATACGCAGGGCTCCCTAAACTCTAAAACCCCTGCCAAGCGTGCCCTGCAATGAGCGGCAAGCGCAAACGCGAGTCCTTGGTGAAGGAGGCGGAAGAGGAAACGGCGCAATTCTGGGATGACCTCAGGCAGGAGATTTAGAGCGATATGAGGGTTTACAGAGCGTACGCGGTCAGGGTTTTCAAGGGTTTGGGATGTCAGGGTGACAGGTTTCAGGGTTTCCAGTCTGGGGAGTTTTCAGGGTCTGTTAAGGCCAAGATGTCCCTAAACCCGAAACCCGATCCCCAACCCCTAAACCCTAAACCCGAAAACCCCCAAACCCCAGGCTCTAGACCCTAAACCGCTGCACAGTGGCAATACTTGGAGGGTCCCGGGACTTAGTAAGTAGGTAGTAGGTAGACTTATGAGTACCCTAAAAGGGACCCTAATTGGGGTTATGGTACTTATAAGTCCTTAAAATAACCAGTTACTAAGTCCCCCGACCCTCCAAGTAGAGGATCCCTTTTCAGGTTCCATTATAATCCCTTTGAAACCAAAAAGGGCACCCTGTTTATTCCTAGGTTACTCTTAGGTCTAGGGCAATACCCTAAGGCTCAAAATAGCCCAAAAGCCTTACATAGTATGGTCTTTGGGCCCAAAGGGGATTAAGGAACCTAGTCTAAGTTACCAAAATGGGGATCTATAAGGGTTCCTTTAAGGCTTCTATAGCTAGGATGCCCAGTAGTACTTTTATTCCCAGGTTCCTTATAACAGTTGCCCAATATCAAAAAGGGAGCCCTTTTCATTCGTGGGTTACTGGGCATCCTAGTCGTATGTTCCTTACTCTTACAAGGACCGTAAGAAACCTACATTTTGTAGGGCTCCTGAATTTGATTTCCTTGTACCTTTTTAGGGTTCCTTACCTTATAGGGTCTAAGGACACACATTTTGAGGCTTTTGGTCCCAACGGTCATACTACGTAAGGCTTTTGGGCTATTTTGAGCTTCAGGGTTATACAGAAGCAACCGTAAACCCTTCAAGCCCGTAACCCTTAATAAATCGGAAGTAGTAAGGAGTATTGCCTGTCATTAAAACTGCCATGGTCGTCTCTATTCAGTGGTTCATGGTTGCGGAGTGCGCGTCGCCTCATTCATGCTGTAATCTGTAATTGTGTCTCAAAATGAACCTGTTGGATTGCAGTTTCGGGTTCAGGGGTGAGGACAATCCCCACGGTCACAGGCAGTCGACCCTGGTAGGGATGTGTCATGAGGGGGGAGGGGTCCTGCAAGTTCTTGTCAGGATTAAGCCGACGTTGCAGCTGCAACTTGCAGCTGCAACTACTTAGCACTCAAGACTCTCTAGACTATGGCGATTTCGGGACTCTGACCTCTACCACCTGTACTCTGGAAGCTCTAAGACGCAACATGCCCTGAGGGCCATGTGTGCGCGACAGAGCCCGTCTCTCCCCCGGACAATACCAAGCGATCCTGGACACAGGGACCCTCCGCAAAGGCCTCCACTCATCCCTGCTGCTTCCTGTAGGCCTTCTTTCAGAAAGGTATATCCACTGGGGCGACTGCCATTGCTATCCTGCTTGCTCATGCCAACTGTGTACTATGTGATCAAGACGGTGAATCTGTGACCGCGGATGATTGTAGCAGTTATAACAGCAGCAACAGAAGCAGGAACAGCACCAACAGAAGTAGTAGTCGCCGCCGTATAGGTAGTTGTAGTGCTAGTGGTAGCAGTAGATGTAGTAGTAGTAGTACTAGTAGTAGTAGTAGTAGTAGTATGTAGTAGTAGTAGCAGCAGGAGTAGTAGTAGGAGTAGTAGTAGTAGTAGCAGCAGCAGCAGGAGTAGTAGTAGTAGTAGTAGTAGTAGTAGTAGTCGTAGTCGTAGTAGTAGTCGTAGTAGTAGTCGTAGTAGTCGTAGTAGTAGTAGTAGTAGTAGTGGTGGTGGTAGCAGTGGGTAGTGGTGGCAGCTGCCGCATGGTAGTAGTCATCGGCGTTGTTGTTGTTGTTGGCGGTGGTGGTCGTGCTGCTGTGTTGCTGTTGCGGTTGCTGCTGTTGCTGCTGTTGCTGCGGTTGCTGCAGTTGCTGCTGCTGCTGCTGCTGCTGCTGCTGCCGCGGCTGCGGCTGCTGCTGCTGCTGCTGCTGCTGTTGCTGTTGTTGTTTTTGTAGGAGGAGAAGGAGGAGGAGGCCGCGGCGGAGCAGGAACAAGGGGAGCAGGAGTGGGAGTCGCTGTCGCCCTGGTCGCTTCCTTTGTTATGATTTTGCTATGTCAGGTTGGAGTTCAGTTGCGGCTGCTCGAGCATGGCGAGCTCACAACTGCTTTGTTCTTGCTCCGAGGTTCGGTCTGGATTTGAGAGTCTGGATCCACGTTTTCGGGGTGCCCCTAGAGGGCCTTCAAAATGCTCTATGATGGTTTAGAATGAACAGAATCTAGATATTCCAAGGTCAAAAGTTCGAGGTAGTGGAGGTTTTCGGCTTATGGGACTCCGAAGCCTTCGACCGAAATCAAAACCTCTTAGCCTAAACCCTCAACCCAGGGAACCCTTACACAACCCCTACCAGGGCTGCTCTGAGGGCCACTGACAAGTCACGCCCTGGTTGTAGGGAAAGCAGAAGGGTTGATTTGAGGGTTTCTGCCAGGGCTACTATAGTAGGGTTTCAGGTTTCGGGCCGTTTAGGGTTTAGGGGTGAGAGTTACCATGCAGGTTCTCATGAATATATTCGTCTAGTGACGCCACGTGAGTACAGCGGAGTTTAGTACCAACTTGGGCTTCAACATAACATCTCAAATGTTTAAACCCCGGTAACCCTAAACCGTCGAAGCCTACTGACACCCTTACAGAGCCCTATAGATCCCTGCAAAGGAACCCTCAATCCCGAAGCTCCACGCGCCCATTCCCCGAGCTTAAAACCCACGCGCCTAAACTTTATTCTACCCAAGAGGGTCCATATAATATACAGATTTAGGGTTTAGGGGTTCAGGTTGATTCCTTTAACGGATAATTTGCATAAGGCTTCCTCTAAAGGCCCTTATCGGCTAAACCCTAAACTCCAAACCCTATGAGCCCTAAAGCCTAAACCCCTAAACCTGAACAAAGAAGGCCCAGACAGTAGATCGGACCCTTAAAGGATCCTTTAAAGAGTTACTAAGCCTTCCGACCCTCCAAGCATACTAAACCCTAAACCCCAAACTCTAAACCCTATGAGCCCTAAACCCTGAACCTTTAAAGGAAGCCCTACAGCTCGAACCCTTAAAGGAACCCTTACAGGATCCCTTGAAGGAGCCTTAGAAGGAACCCTCAAGGGATCCTTTCAACCACCCCCTACTTGGAGGGTCGGGGGACTTAGTGACTGGGTAGTAAGTAGACTTATAAGTACCCGAAAAGGGATCCTAATTGGGGTTATGGTACCTATAAACCTCTACAAAATAACTACTTAGTAAGTCCCCCGACCCTCCAAGTAGATACCTCGGGAGGTCTTCCGGTCGATGCTCTCCTCCGGCATGAAAGAGGCACAGCAGCGGAGCATTAAGGTGGAGGTGGCCACGAAGCAGGACTCGTTCGGGGGGGGAGTTGGGGTTTACGGTGTAGGATTTGGGGTGTAGGGCTGAGGGTTTAGGATTCAGGGTGTGGGATTTTTTGGGGTTGGAGTTGAGGGTTTAGGAGTTTGGGTTTAGTGTTTAGCGTTGTCGATTTACGACTTAGCACGGTTTGGGGTTCAAAGGGCTTCTATAAGTTGTTCCTGCAGACCCCACAACCCCAAAGCGTTGTTGATCCATTCGCAGTTCTCAAGCCTAAACTGACCTTTGGTTGGTACGGAATGGAAGAATGGTATATAGTAACAGTAGTTATAATGGTACCTCATGCCTCCATTCCCTACTAACCCAAGGTCAGTAAAGCGGGATCGCGATGTTGAACTTCAACCCCATACCTGCGGGCTGAAGTGCAGATCCCCTACCAACTTTGAAAGTACGTATTAAGGCCCCTAGATTAGGCTCTTTAGAAGATCTTTGTAGGCTTCGGGCCACTGAAGACCTGTAGAAGACGTGATGAGAATGTTGGTGTGGGCAAGCCGCAACATTCGATGTTGTAGATCCTGCACTCCCCATAATGAGAATGTACCATGTAGTGTAGGCTCATGAAGGTAATGCAGGATCTATATCATCAACCGTACAGTCACCCTAAACCATGCCTGAAAGTTCGAAGCCATCCCAAGCCCTGTTACCCCAAACCTTGAAACAAAACGGAGAGGATACAACAACAGATCCCTGAAAACACCCATGTACCACAGGGGCAGTAATAATTACATGTAACCCGAAATGCTCCCGGCTAAGCTCCATGGGTTAAGGGTGATACCCTAACAAGGACTCAATAATCAGGTACCTTGGTTAGGATAGATAGTAGTTATGTAGGTCAATATTTGGGAGAGTATATGATTACTAGGTACTTGGACCCTCTAGGGTCAAAGGTCCCCAGAAAGCCCAATAAATACTCCTTAGTTAGGGCATAGTCCTCCCAACAGCCGCAGGATTTCGATGCCTTTTACAGTCTGCTCAAGCGCCTCCTGGGGAGGCATCCTGTGAAGCTGAGCCTTGGTCAGCGATCACGTTTACTTTTTGCGTTTTGGTTTTAAGGCTCAGGGACTACATTCCGGGAGCTCATAAGCCGCGTACTTTTCACTTTCCTCGGACACTAAACCCTAGACCCCTAAACCCTAAGGGTCCAAGTACCCAAATAGTAGGGTTTCAGGGTCCAAAAACCATTCAGGGTATGGATTTGGGGACCTAAAACCCTACTATTTGGGTACTTGGTCCCTCTGGGAAACCCTAAGCCCTGTCGGACACAGGACTGCTCAGAACGTGGACACCTTGCTCACAATCAGCGACTACTACCAGGCCATGAAGTCCTGCAGCCTGAAAGGGCTAGGGTTTAAAGCTTGATCCTAGAAGAAGAATCATCGCAATAACCTCTAAACCTCAAATCGCGAAACCCAAGATATGGTCGAATCTTGGGATTCGGGTCTTTTTGTTGAAATCCAAGATTGCTTTTCTTCCAACCTATTGCAGGCCCGCTATCATACTCCCAACCCTCCGAAGGGCCAAAAACCTATCAGAAACACATACTCAACCTGACAGTCCTTGTCTCATGGTAAACTGGGTTTGGGTTAGGGAATACCTGGGGATCCAAATACTCTTTAATTAAGGGTCATAACCTACCATTTTTGTGGGTTTGGGGTCACAGGTTTAGGTCAAGTTACGATTATTGAAGAGGGATGTATAGTAGCGTCAAGGTTTCCTTCTCATGGTAGCAGAAGTCAAATTCCTTGACAAGAGCCCAGCAAATCTAGACAGGCCGGCATGGCAGATTTTGTGTTGAGTTCTAAAGTCTTTACAGCAGGTCTTGGTTAAGGGCTTGTTAGGAAGACATGCCGAAACCCCAAATTCTAATCCCTGCACCTAAACCCTAAAACCTGAAGCCTAAAACCCAAATCTAAAACCCTAAGCCTTAAACTCTCAATGCCTGTCGCCTGCCCAAATGGGCTTTTGAGACGCTTTCTGCAGATCGAAAAGAGGCCCTTTAAAAGAAAAGACTCCAAACACTTACGCCCTGAAACAGAAACACACCGCAAAACCTTACCCCAAACTAACCCCCTCAAACCCTAAACCTAAGCCCTCAACACCCGGAGCACCGTGCATTCCGTGCGCAGGTGGATCGGCTGAAGAAGGCCTGTGAGGCAACTCTTCTCCGCCTCCCAGCTTCTGGACTTCTTTGGAATGTTTAGGATGTAGGGTTTACGGGTTAGGGTGTAGGGTTCAGGATTTCTGTCAGTGGGGGGTTTAGGCTTGAGGGTTTACGAAGGGTGCAAGGACTAGTGTGAAAATCAAAGCTATATCAGCCCTTATCCTTGCTTCCAGAATTTAGACCCCAAGCCCAACTCTAATACATGCCACAATCAAAGCCCCAGACCCCAAACGGCTACCTGTATCCCCAAACTCTACAAAATAGTAGATTATGACCCCTAATTCACCCTTAAAACAGCAGGCTTCTGGCTCCCCAAGTAAGCCCTAGACCCTTAACCCTAAACCCCAAACCCCAAACCCAAAACCCTATACCCTATACCCTAAACCCTGTTTAATCATTTGTTAAATCCCTATAACCCTGTAAGCCCGAAGCCACTGGAGTGTGCCCTGGGCCGTAGCCCCTGCCTAGGTGACCCCCGCCAGGCTGCTGCAGGTGGGGGGATTGAAACCCTAAACCCTTAAACCCGAAACCCTAAACCTACGTTTTGCGGTTTGGGGTTTTGGAGCTTTTGGTTACGCTGCGGGGTTTTCGGTTCCAGATGGTTGTGGAAGTTTTCGGGGTTCGAAGGTGTTTCAATATGTTTGGGAAAGGCCCTGCACAGGGTCTCGAGGGCTTCGGGAAGATATATGAGGTTATGCCTGAGGTATAGATACCCCTGACAGTCCCTATATCGCCGTCCCAGAACATCTTCTACTGAGCAAGCCCAGGCAATTTTGCCTATAGTTCGAACCCCATTTGGTGTAAAGATGAATCACCGCGTCGGCAGCAAGAATGCAGTGATTCAATGAAACTTGAGCCGGTGATTTGGAGGGTTGAGGGGTTTAGGATGGTTTAGAGGTTTAGGCTCTGAGAGTTTTAGGGTTGAGGGTCTAGGGAAGAGCAGCAATGATGAATCTGGTGATGGTGAAGTTGATGATGGTGAGGTTGGTGCCATTGAAACTGCTGACGGAAAATGATTTTACGGATTGTGATGACGGTGATAATTACTCTAAGGGGTTCCATACATACATATATATATATACACACACTACCATTATGAAATTAGGTTTCCAAAAGCATCATTAAGGATGGTCTTCTGGGACCTAGTTCCGCAATGGCAGTAGACACGGACCCTCTGGGCTACTGATGATTACGGTAACCCTAAACCCTAAGCCTCCGAACCGATAGCGTAAGATGCCAATATGTCGTCGGGGACGGAGGTTAGGCATCCATGCTCCCTCGAACAGGGGTTTCGGACGCAACTGCAGACGGAAAAGGGCTAATAAAACAAAACGGACCGTTTCATGAAGAAGCTATTGCTATCGAGCCCTCTCTTGATCCACAGCCCCGTGCACATCCGCAAATAATGCAGCCGCGCGAAAACACCATGGCAGGGCCTACCGAAAGCAGCTTTACGGTAACTGAGTTTAGGGTTTTCAGTTTTCAGGGCTTGGGCTTTTCAGGGTTTAGGGCTTTCAGGGTCAGGGTTTAGGGCTTTCAGGGTTTGGGGTTTAGGAGTTTCAGGGTTTAGGGCTTTCAGGGTTTGGGGTTTAATTAGGGTCTTAGGGCTTTAAGAGAACTCGCTGCAAGTTGGGCTTCCGAAACCTCCCACAGCGCTACATGCCGGGAGCCGGCTTGCCTCTGGCCCTAAACCCTATAAACCCCTAAACCCTGAAGCAGACTGTGGACATTCGGCAGGGGTACCACCGGAGACTTGGATGCCCGCACCGTCAAAGTGGTCGGAATTTGATACAAAAAAAGGGGCACCAAGATTTCTGCACCGTGGCTTCGGTCCCCTCAGTGCAGCAGCACTACAAAAGCGAGTGGGCCAGCGTGAGCGAGGAGCACCATGTAGTATCGATCCGCGGCTTAATTCGCACTCATGAGTGTTGCGGGGCCCCCTGCTCGGCAGTCCATCCACGGCTCCTGGTCATCGACTGTAAACTAAAAGCCCGATCATCTGTTATACGGACTGGAATAGGCTTTAGGGTTTTGGGATGGTATTAATATCCCGCTACCCTTATCGTCCGTAAACATATTTTAATAACCCACAAACCCGGTTCAATCGTTGTATTTCTGATCGTGACCTTTTTCCAGAAACCTTGAGAGGAACCCAGGCCGCTATAGTACGCCAGCTCTAACCCTAAGGGTCCAAGTACTTAATTATCATATACTGCATATACTCTTTAAAACAGTCACGTGTATTCTTAATGACTAAATCTCTATCCCCAAACCGAGTGCCTAATTCGGTCCTTTGGACCCTTAGGGTAATTAATAGGGCTCTGGATCACAGAAATTTCTGCCGTGGGCTCGTTTTAACGTTGCAGCTGGGCGCGGGTTGTATGAGAGCGTTTTGGGTTCAGAATTTTGGAGCTTCAGGATTTGGAGTGAAGGTTAGGACCCCCGCTACACCCACGCAATTGGTCTAACCTAGCCAGCGCAGCACTACAGCCGGTGAGCTGTCATCCCAAACCCCACACAAACGCATATGCATCTTGGGTTCCCTTGGGAGGATCAGGCTGGCGCAACAAGGAGACACCTATATTGGTTGTTGTCAAAATTATGGTCCCTTTTTGGGTCCTTATTATAATACGGCACCTAATGTTTAAGGTATCCGAAAAGGGACCCTAATTTTGACAACTACCTATATATCCTAAACCCTAAACAAACACACAACAGGCTGAAAAGGCTGGTCTGCAGAGCCAGTTCCTGCGATGTGCTCGAGAACTGGCATCCAAAGGCTTTCTGGCTTGGGCAGTCTACGGTGTTGGGGTGCTCTGGGTTTAAGGGGATTTAGGGTTTAAGGGTGTTGGGGTTTGGGGGATCTAGGGTTTAGCACGTTAGGGTGTTAGGGTATGGGGTTTGATTTGGGGTAGGGTTTAGGCTGTTAGGGTTTCGCGGATTTAGGGTTTGGGGTTTGGGGATCTTGGGTTTATGGTTGTAGGTTGCCTTAAAGGCTTTATGGCTGCAGGTTCGGTGGAAATAGCCATGCATTATTGCGCAGGCATGTTTCCGGGGTACTGGCGAAAGAAGGTTTATGTATGCAGTGTGAGTGATGGCAACACAATTCCTCAATTATGGGTTCCGCAGGAATTGGACTCATAGACTTGTGGTATAATATACCCGAAAAGCGGCTCTCATCATTTATTAAGCCCCTTACATTGAGTATGTACGAACATCTGGGACAGCCGCCAACCGAATGCGGCACCTGGAGGCTTACAAGCACGATTGGTGGTTTGGTGAATCCCCTCAGGAAAACCCCAAAACCCTCTTTTATGGGCTTCGCATAATGTCCCTGGGTCTTGAAAGTCCTAGCCTGAGACCCGAGCCCTCAGTCTCTGGTGGCTCCTTAGAAAGGCGTCGTAGACACGAAGAAGATATCCCGGAGCAACACATGGCACCCATGTGTACTCCAAGGCCCCACCGACAACAATCTACTCTACCAAAGCCTAGAAACCTTATAAGCCCTAAAAACCAAAGGATCCGACTAGAACCGTGTGACATGCCAAATTCAACGCTTCCGAATATGTCAGGGCAGCCCCGTCCCAAATCGTCATCCATTTGGGTGGTTCTCAAATCTAGGGCTCCTTTCGGGCTCCCAAACGAAACGGTGCCGTAGCAAGAATAGGGCTCCGCAATGGGACCATGATTTTCAGAGTCATCCGTACTGGCCCCATATTACTTTTCTGTTCTGGGCTTATAGGGACCAGGAAGTCCCCTTTTGGCTATACCACAATATCCACCTTGAAATCTTTGTCCTAATCATTCGGAGCCTCAAACCCTACACCCTAAACCCTGCATCCTAAACCCTGCACCCTAAACCCTGCACCCTTAACCCTAAACCCTCCAAAAAAAACCCTGCATCAGGTACGAGGAAGGACCTGAGGGTCATCCACGCCTCCTCTGCCGACGCGCTCTTGGCAGTGGCCATTTCGCTGTTGAAGATGCGTTCGCAGGCCGGTTTAGGGTTTTGGTTTTGTTGGGTGTTGCTTAATGCCAAGACCCTATATAAATTCTAGACATGTGGAAAACCAGTGCATTCCTACGACAGTCCCACACCCCTCAATCCTAGGACCTCAAAGAGCCAACAGTAATATAGAATAATAATATAGAAGTCTGAAGAATTACCAAACATTACTCCGCAGAGTTCGGCTCTGATTTTACTGTAAATACAACTATAGTGTATACCCCAAAAGCTGGTCAAAGTAACTCTAAGTTCCGAAGCTGGAGTTCTAGAACTCTGAACTAAGAGTTCGGGCCCCTGAACCCAGAGTTCGAATAACTTAGGCCCCTACATGACTCTTGTTGAGGCGGATGAGTTGGACACCTTTGACTACTCATCGGACGACAGATCTCCTGCAAACGCAGATTGCTTCGCTGTTTCACCCTGTCGCACACCTGGCTAATCCTCGGCCAGGGTTCAGGGTTTAGGGTTTCAGGCTGCCAGTCAACTGAAGCTTAAGACTCTAGGGTTTAGGGGTTTAGGGTTTTAGGGCTAAGTAGGGGTTCAGTGTTTGGGGTTTAGGGTTTGTTCATGTACGTAAGACCAGTGCTTAGAGAACTGGAGACGCAGGCGGTCTCGACAGTCGGCAGAACCCACAGTGCCAAGCCCCGTAGGCCCAAACCACAACAGGACGCTCCAAAGCCTCCCGACGCTCCAAAGCCTCCCGCATATCCTAGAGGGTTCATATACACTACTATGATGGAATTAGGCCTTGAAAGACCCTCCCCATTATGGTTTTGGGGGGCCTAATTCCATCATTGTAGCGTATATGGACCTGCTAGCATAGATCCCAAAGGGCAATGAACCACCTAATCGGCAGCTGAGCGTTGAGGGCTAGGGAACCCAAAGGGTCTCTATATTGCGAATTACTATTATGATTTGGAGAAGTATTCCCCATAACAGTACCTAGGACCCTTTGGGGAAAGACTGCGACCACAAGTGTCAAAGAACCCGCGGACCAAAAGTGAGCTGCATCCAACCCATGGAGGGCCGACTCGCCTGGGGATCAAACTATAGCCCAAAAATCTTATATAGTATGGTCTTTGGGCCCAGAAGCCTTAACATATGAGTCCATAGAGCCCTACAGGGCCCTAGGGCAAGTAGGCCAATTGGGCGGTTGTGCGTTCTGAGATTTTCACGTAGCCTCAGGAAGGCTGTTCCTCGTTGCACAGGTTCTGTTACTACTCTGCAAGTCGGCTGAGGATGTCTGAGCCGAATCTTGACTGTGCGCCGACTACCTCAGTTCCTAACTCCAAATCTAAACCCTGAAGTCCATGCTACAAAGCAAGGCCACGGCTGAACCTAGATTTCGCAGTACCCGCAGTACCCCAAATTCCATCAGCCCCCAGAAGCCCATATTCCTCCCCAGCAAAGCCTAAACCTCCAGGGTTTAGGGTTCAGGGGCCTTCCAAGTCTCTGGGCTGCTCTACACACCAGGTACGGAAAGGCACAGGACTCGTAGCAAGGTCTCTTAGTCGCTACGTGGAGCATTCAGCCCTAAATTCAACATGATTGAGAAAGACGGAAGGATTGCTGCTTTCGAATCTTATGTGCACAGAAGTCAGTTGTCTTTGCTAGAAAAGCACTCCCCTGCAGGATTTCAGAGACCTGATGAGGTTTAGCGGTTTCGCTGGCAGAAAATAGAGGTCCCTTGCTAGCAGCCACACTCCTTCTGCAACGGTGAAGTCATGGCTCCGGCGTTCTGTCGACTCTGGCGAAGTCCCGGTATCCTGGCATTTGCGTTCTTGGCTGTCTCCGCCATCAGTGCAGTTGTGGCGAGCTACATCAGCGAAGATGTCCAGCGGAGTTGTTGGGCCGGGTGCTCTGAGTCAATCTCTTGCTTTGCGTCCATTGCGCTTGGCTCCCGCGCCTGCATTGGTGATAGCAGGAAGTGCTTTGATGCATGTCCCAGAAACAAGCAAGGGTGCTTTGATGAATGTTTCCTTCTCCTTGCTGAGGAGAGAGTGGCAGATACCGCTCTTGTGGAATGCAAAGAAGCTTGTGGCAGTCATCAGGCTCCTTTTCGTATCAGAGAAGCTGCGCTTGCGCTGACGTTTTTGGCAGTTGCTAGCTGCTTATGTTCGAAGACCTGCTGCAACAAGGGATGCGGGGTGGAGTGCGCGGACTCCCCAGCGACTTGGATGTGTGGGGGTACTCTTTGCTTGAGTGCCAGCATGTTCTTCCTGTTGGCGTACATGGTGTTTTTACAGCCGTACTGCCAGCAAGACGAGCTACGGGTGCAAGATACTGCTGATTGCAGGTTTGCGCTGTGGTTTATCATGCCTCTTCCCTCCTTTCCTATTGCCACCTGCCTGCTTTGCTTCGGGCTGCCCACTGGCCTGGCCTGCAGTTGCCTTACGCGGGCACAGGTGCTGATGTTACGTAGCCAAGACGAAGAAAAGGCGGCCGCGATTGCAGCGCCCTGAACGAATTGCCAGCAAGCAACCTACAGTGCATGAGGGCTTAGCCAAGGAGTCCTGAAGATAGGGACTACTTCTACAGGCAACCATTTGGGTGCCTGGTGTGTTTGATCGCATACCTGTTGATCACATAAACCAAGCGCCTGTCATTGCATGAGCTCTGCGGTGTAGATCAGGAACCACGCAAGAATCCACATCCAAGCCCTAGGCCCTAGGCCCTAAAGTCCCCTCGCTTCCAGTTCCGGTGTGACAGATCTATGCCAGCTGCGTTTTGCTGTCGGCTAAGCCGTCCATGTCCTCCAACCAGTGCAGTGCACAGGGTTGCGCTCAGACAGGTACATGCCGGTATTTGTTGATTGGCTGCGGTTCTTCAAAGATTAAGAAATACGCTTTTGTTGTTGAGGGCCTCCATGAAATCATTCGGAGCTTAATCTACCCAAAACCTATTCTTTTGCGGGTACTTGATACGTAGTCTTAGTATAAGCCCTAATATGGGATCTATATATAGGGACCCTATCAGAAAAGTAGGTTCTGGTAGGTTGAAGTAAAGTGGCATTGCCGAGGTTCTGTACTGGGTCGAAGGCCCTGTCCTGCACATTTTTAATCAGCCGTGCTTCGCTTGCGCATTTTTAGGGTTTAGGGTTCAAGGTTGGGGGTTTAAGGGTTTAGGGTTTAGGGGTTTAGGGTGTTAATCAGCAGCGCTTCGCTTGAATCCCAAGCCCAGGGTTCAGGGTTTCGGGTGTAGGGTTCACCCCTTCACAGCCTAAGCGAAGCCTTGAATCCCAGCCACGACAAAGCACTACACCTTCAAACCCTAACCTTGAACCTTGTGTCCCTCAGCATGAGATTATGTCGTATTATACATATTTTGAGACATTACAGCATTCTGTGATACAATAGTAACATTTCGCTCATCCTGAGCTGCCTAGGAGTTCAGGCGACACGCGCTTTGAAAGACGCAGTAGCAGTACTGCAGGGGCCCAAACGATTACCAAGTATATTCTTCGGGGTTGGTCCTCAGTATAGTATAGTATAGTATAGTATACTATTAAGGCTCTTATAGTAACCCCTTGCAAGACCTCTGTTGGCACTCCGTTGTGTGCAGTGTTTCCGCTCTTGCCAGAGGCAAGAGCGGAGACGTGTGTGCTTTATGTCGGCGGCAAAGTCAAAGCCGGCTCACATGGACGCTGCTGAACCGAGTCGACGAAGGCGAGTCAGCTCAAAAGATTCCACCTCCCCGTCCACATGCCCCTGGAAAAGTTTCGATATTATTTGCACCGAAACCTTCAACTCTACTTCCGCCTTAACCAATGGCCTCCTAAACCACTCAAGCCTTGAACCTTAAACCCCTAGCTCCCTCAACGCGACAGGCCCTACTTCCGCATTTTGCCGGAGCTTCGGAGAGAAAACTCCACCCCCCCCCCCCCCTCCCCCTGAGCTTCGAAGCTTGCACTGCGCGCGGGGTGTGCTGAAGAGCACCGCCATGTGGGCCTTTAGGGTGCAGACTTCAGGGTTTGGGCTTTAGAGTGCTAAGCCGTAAGTAAAGTGTAGGGTTTCCGTGTTCAGGGTTCCAGCCGGAAAGACTTGAAGCCCTGCACTCCTCCGGAGTAGCACGGGGGTGGCGATGACGATAGTGATGGCGATGAGTGGCCATGATGTTGATGTGGAGATGATTTGGGTTTGCCATGCTGATGCTGAGGTTGAAGGTCACGATGCTGTTGCTGGTGCTGGTTCTTGGTGGTGTTGGTGCTGAAGCTGTCGCAGGCGCTGCTGGCGATTATGGCTACGCTCTGGATGATGATGATAATGGTGATGTTGATGTTGCTGCGATTGTGATGATGATGTTGATGACCGTGATCATTGTGATGGTGACGATGGTGAGGATGAGGATGATCGTGATGATGACTACGATGCGGCGATGATGTTGTTGTTGATGATTGTGATCATTTTTTTCGGTTAAGATGGGTACGACGATTTTGTTGTTGTTGGTGGTGATGATGACAATGGCGAGGACGTTGATGATGATGCTGGTGGCGGTGGTGGTGGTGGTGGTGGTGGTGGTGGTGGTGGTGGTGGTGGTGGTGGTGGTGGTGGTGGTGGTGGTGGTGGTGGTGGTGGTGGTGGTGGTGGTGGTGGGGGCGGCGGCGGCGGTGGTGGTGGTGGTGGTGGCCGTGGCTATGTAGCTGAGGAAGAGGTGTTTGAGGTCTTCAGGGTCACAGACGCGCGGTTGCAGATTCGACGTTGCTCGATCCAATACCATCTTACGTGCCAACCTACTTCATCAGTTCTCACAGACGCCCCAGCAGCCTTGCTTTGCTTTGGTGGTTGTCTGCACACAGACTCAGGGATCCGCCTACGCACGACAGAGGGTTAAGGGTGGTTTATGGTTTCGGGGTTAAGTGTTTAGGGCGTGAATTGTGCGAGAGGATCTAGGCACGGAGTGCAGCAGAGCTTGAGCACCCGATTCCCCATCTGCACTTAGGCTTTACTTGTCGTTTGTGGTTCGGCATGCACCTGATGCACCCAGATCTTCAAGTATCCCTTAATCGAAATACGTATATCTTAAACTGCCTTATCCCAAGTACGATTTAAGGCTTCAGGTTGATGGGAGTTTCCGCAAATTAGGGGCACCTTATTTCGGGGTCCTCACAATAAGGATCCTACTATTTGGGGTATCTACGCAGCCAAGGACAGGGACGCAGCGGGAGATCGACCGACAACCCCTCATGGCTCTGAGAAAATGCCTTCCAGTCTCGGGTTATTCCGGGTTAAGGTCGGGTTTAGGGGTGAAATCACCACTAGAATCGCCAACAGTCGTGCTGCCAGGGGCTTAAGTAATATTACCAACGCCATTTTGGGGGCTCCTGATCATACTTATGGTATAATGGGCCCCGAAAAATTATGACGGGTCCTATGTTAGACAAGCAGGAGTCGGTAGCAGTACCCAGAGATCCCAAAACCCCCTAATTAAGGAATATACCTTAAACTATATCGGGCATAACATTACATTTTAAGGTACATTCCTCGATTAAGGGGTTTTGGGATCTCGTTGTATGAATGATGATCACATTTACATTTGCCTGTCTTAAGGAGTAGGTGTGAGGCGGGGGTTTAGGGTTTAGGGGTTTAAGGGTTTTGGGTTGTGGGATCTAGGGGTTTGAGGTTTAGGGTTTGGGGTTTATGGCTGGGTTCTTGAGCATGTGGTTGCGTTGCTCTAGCCAGGTGCTACCTTTCTGTTTGTTTGCCTGTGTGTGTGCTTGTGTGTCTAACTACGTATGTTTTTCTTTCATATAAGATGTGTAAATATGTGTATATGTGCACATGTATATGTACGCGCAAATGCACTGTACTCACATGTATGTGTGCGCCGAAGCTTGCGGTATTCAAGTGCCTCCGTTTTCACAGAGTCGTCAAACGTTACATAGTCGGTGTGGAAAGACTTTGGCAGAACTGCATCTGGCAGTCGTATTGGATGCGACACGCGGACACGGCGAGCTCTGTGGCAGACCCAAAACTTCAACCTGCAAGCCCCAAGCCCTGCCACAGCCTAAGGCTCATCGACCTTACAGTCATATACGATTGATGTTATGAATCCTGCATTACCTTAAGGACCCTAAACTATGGGAATTGTGGTATATTCCTTATTATGGGTAATGCAGGATTTGTATCATCAACCGTAGTCTATACGTCGGCCGTAAAGTAAACCCTTCTTCAGACCAGAGTTTACATTAAAGGGAAAAGTTGTCTGGGTCGCAGCCGATCGGGCACCAGGATTCCAGCTCTGAAAATGCGAGCTATGAGAGTTCCATTGCAATGACCCTGGCAAGGATTTGGGGTCTAGTCGAGCGTGCAATTTCAGATCGCGAGGTTAAAGAAGCTGTTTAGTGTTGGTCTGCACAGTTTGGGCATGAAGGGTTTAGAGTAGTTGTCTGTTCTAAGGTGTCCGCTCTGGCTGAAGAGTACAGTACCTTTGGGTAGTTGTCAAAATTGGGGTCCCTTTTTCGGCACCCTAAATATTCGGTGCCGTATTATACTAAGGACCCAAAAAAGGGACCGTAATTTTGACAACCACCCATATTGAAAGGCCAAACCCCGGAGGGGCGGAGAGGGTTTACCCTAAGGCCTTTATTCCCAAACCCTGGCCATTCACCATATGCCTACTTTATCGGTGTCTAGACATAGTATCATTCGCGTAACCGGCTTATGCAAACCCTTCCAACCCACAAACTCAATCCGTAACTCCCCTGGCGATAGAGCTCTTACCCTAGGGCTCAAAATAGCCCAAAAGCCTTATATAGTATAGTATGAGTCCTTAGAGCCTAAGGGTCACAAAAAGCCCGCTATGGCGCCGTCTCTTCGCCGGAGCTTTTGGAGAACTGGCTCCTTGGCTCATGGGTTTTTTTCGGGTCCGTTAAGGTTTCCTTTTGCGATTGTTTAAAGGATTTTTGAAGGCATCCTGTCAGGCTGTTTAGAATTTAGAATACAGGTTCAGGAGTTTAGGGCTTAGGTTTTGTTCTTGGGGGATTGTTCGGTCGTAGGTGTGTGCAACGGTTTTCATTCAAAAGGTACCTTTTTGTAAGGCGTCTTCTTCGGTAGGTAAGTAGGGCTTTGGGCCTTCAGGCAAACCCTAAACCCCTGTAGCTTGGCGGCTTTCGGCTCTGATTTTGAAGCCCTGAAAACCTGCCCTAGAGCCCTAAACTCATAAGGATCCCTTCCAGGTATAAAATCTTAAAAGCCTAGAGCCTAAACGCCATACCCATGTCCCAAAGCCTTCCAGAACCTCCCAAATCCCGCGACGTCAAAATCACATGCATGAATGCGAAAATTCATGGATGTATGTATGCTTTTCCAAGGGCACGTAGTAGTTAGTGTGTGTGTAACTCAATTTCTATACGTCCATATGTATACATATAAGCATAAATATAAACACATGTGTATATATAAAAATATACACATATTAATCCCTCCCTCTCTGTCTCTTGGGTTTTCGTTACGGAATGAAAATTAAAGTTACCATAATAATCCGGGACCGATAGCTAATAACATGGTTTGCTTAATATGGTAACTTAGAAGAAATTCCTGAACAAAAAAGCCCAGCTCTCTCTCTCTCTCTCTCTCTCTGGCTTTCCTTCGACTGAGAACCCCACAATCTTGATCCCTACACCCTGGGCCCGACACCTAGGTACCTTCATCAGTAGTACCCACGTGGTACCCTTTTGCCGGTATTTTGGGGTCGGGGTCTGCTTTTTTAAAACAGACTATGAGGAATAAGAGGGGAGTCAGATACCTTCTTTCGTAAACAAAAGCCGAGGTAAGGGTCGCACTTGCGCTGCGGCCGCCGTTGTGGCGGACACTTGGCAGCACAGGAGTTGAGGGGATGGGGGTATATAATTCCGCAGGACTAGTATGGGAGTTTCCGAAAATCAGGGGTACCTTATTTAAATTGGGGGTCCCTATAATAAGGATCCTACTATTTAGGGTCCTTTTTTAGGGTCCCCCCATTTTCGGAAACCCCCCTAATAACCCTTCCGATTAAGGGGCTCTTTTAAAGGGATCTGTAGCGGTTCCATAAGATCTACAAGGGAGGGCTCTGAGCTTGGAGTGTAACCGTTTTTTTTTTCGGGCCTTGGGCTTTGCAGGATGTTTTGGGTTAATCTTCAAGATCGGGGGATGTTGAAGGCAGGCTGCGAGAAGATTTACAGGCACCTGAGCAAGTCAGAGTCCCCAATACTTATTCTATAGGTAGAGTTTAGGATTGCGGCTTCAGACGCTTCAAGAGGTTTAGGGTTCAGGGGTTTAGGGGATTTGTGGTCTTGGGGTGTTGGAGGGGAAAGAAAACCATACACACCGAACTGATTGCCAACCATTTCCCTTCTTGAAAAATATGTGGTGCTGGTGATGAGCCTACTGTTTTGGGATTTATGTTTTAGTTTGGGTTTCTTGATATGCTGAAGCTCCTAACTACTTAAACGGGTAGAGTAGTATATTTCCCATGTATACAGCCCCAAATTCCCAATACTAGCTTCAAGCCCTAGACCCTTGCAGTATCTTATAGCATAGTATAGAACCCTCATGGCTCCATTCTAGAAAGCTTATGGAAACCCCTTATAGATCAGTTCTCAGCTTTCAGCTATCTACTTTGGTCAGGTGCTGGTGGAGGACCTCGTGGGGTGGAGTATATGTACTGTGCTTTCATCTCCATTAAGGGTTCCTTGAGGTTCTATATAGGTGGTTGTCAAAATTATGGTGCAATTTTGGGGGGTCCTTAATGTAACACGGCACTTACTATTCAGGGTCCCTCAAAAAGGGACCCTAATTTTGACAACTACCCTTTTGGGTTCCCTGGAGGCTTGGAGATCAGGGTTAGGGGCTTCGGAGTTTCGGGTTCAGGGTTTGAGGCTTTCGGCGTGGACTGCACCTCCCAAAACCAGCACCCTGAGCCCTCGACCCTAGGCCCTCCGGTCTAACCCCGCAACAGACGTTTCACTTCAAAAACAAAATCGATGTTGAGGGTGGAGAAAGGAGTTAAAAAGCTTAATAGATGCATATACAAACACCCTGGGAGAAACCCCAAGCCCCAAAGCTCTAAGCCCCTGGGGACCCTTATGGAACCATTAAAGCCTAAGAAAACTTTCCTGGATAAGAGGCCTCCGCCAAGGGCTCAACCCCAAAAACCTTCTTTAGTATTATCTACGGGCCCAAAGCCTCAGAAGAGGGTCCTTAGAGTCTGGAGGGCCTGAGGGTTAGTATTGTGGTGTCGGAGTCACCTCAAGCCGATTCGAGGTCCTGGTCTGGAGCAGCAGCAGCCGCTCGATTGGGTTTAGGGGTTTAGGTTTAGGGTTTCATGGCATGGCCTCGAGCACCGGGGTTTGGGAGGGTTGCGGGGTTGGGGTGTTGGGGCTTGTGAAGCCTGGGGGGTGTTAGGATGTAGGGTTGTAGGGTTGGGGGCTAATGGCGTTGGGGGTGTTAGGACTGCGGGTGCGGAGCATTTGGAGTGTACGGCTTACAGTCCACCCTAAACTTCAAGCTAGAAACCTTGAAGCATGAATCAAAAGGAGCCCTGAAAGGATGAAAGGAACCCTACAGGGAGCACTTAAAGAAATACTGAAAGGAAGCCTAAAAGCTCGACTACGCGAAGCCTTCGACTTTAGGAGATTGCAACTTTCTGGGAGTGCGCAGCTCCCCATCGAGACGAATCCCAGCGGCACCATGGATTCGTGGGGCTTGATTTGGTTTTGCCGGGGAGATTTATGGGTTCTGGTTACACGGCTCTCAAAAGGTTCTGTAAAGAGAATCGTTTCAGCTGCTTTTATTTAGGGTTGCGGGCTATGTGTTTACGGATGGGGGGGTCGGGGTTTATTGTGTATAAACAGTATAAACACTACAGTTTTGAAGCGCTTGGTGCTTGAAATTCATGGTACGGGCCTGCTCCGAAGGTTATTTGTACTTGTAAATCAAGAAGAAGTTCCAAGATACCCTGAAGGTTGTGTCTTCAGGGGGTTTTAGCGTTTCCCATGATTTCCTCCTAAACACAAGGGTTCAGGGTGTATAGGGTTTATCACCCGGAGCCTTAGACCTTAAACACCAAACTCCGCACCCCTGAACACCCAACTTTTAGGGTGCCGGATCCCCTGAACCCTCACCCGATTATCTCCTACACAGTCGCTTGATCTTGTAGCAGGCGACTCCGACCAGCGTATCCGAAGCCCAACACAGCCCGAAGCCTTAGCAAAAGGAGCAAGATGCGATGCCGAACTTGAACTTAAGCTTGCAGCGGTCTAGGCTTTAAGGTTACCCTAAACCCTAAACTCTGAACCCTATCCCCGTATGACCATAACCTCTGCACCGAATCCCAAACCCCAATTTACGACCCAAACCCACAAAGCTTAACTTTGTTGGAGGCCTTTGTATCTCTGACTAGTTCTTAACAGTCCCCCTGTTCTGTGATCACAATATCCTAAATCAGTCCGCATGGATCCCCCGTCGCTGCAAGGCGACATTTCGCGAAGGGCTGCCGACACAGGCACTTCGAGCCTCTGCTGTCAATGCGTTCCCTGTGCTTTACAGACGGTTATAGAGTTGTTTGTTCACCGCTCGGGTTGAAGGTTATTGTGTTGTTGTTTGACAACGTTTGTTGTTTTTTGCACATGGTTAGTATTTATGCTGGATTTGTGTTTTTTTCTTCCGTGGTGTTGTTTTATTCTTGGGGGGTGTCAGGCGTTCCTTTGTGCGTTTGGTGTCGAATGAAGAAGACAGGATACCTCAAACGCTCAATTCCTGACCCTGCATCCCTACAGCGCCTAAGCAAGGAAGGATCAGCCCTTGGCACTCGTCGTTCCTGGATTCCTTGGCGACTGCGGGGATTTTGAGGAACTGGCGGAAGAAATGCGGCAAGCCGGGTACAAGGTGCGCCGGTTTTGGATTGGATTCATCATGATTTGCGTTGGGGGTTTTCGGGTTTGGGGTTCATGGTTAAGGGTGCAGAGTGTAGGGTCTACTGTACGCAATCTCGGTCAGAATGATGTCTTCGGGGATTAAGGGGTTTGAATTTGGTGTAGCACACCTCTCAGCCTTTATCAGCTCCTATAGTTCTTAAGCGCGGAATCGGGGAAGGGGTCATATTATGCGACTACTACATTGGTTTTTAGTGGGCCATCATCGTGATCCACTTCCATAACCCAGTAAGCCATAGAGTGGTAAGTGGGCTATGCCAGGTTCTACTTTCGATACAGTCCAGGACTATATGTTCTAGCGCTGCGGGTCGGGGATGAATATCCTGCCCGACCACATACCCTAAACCCTAAACCAGCCTAAACCCTAAACCCTACGTGCCGCAACCAAGACCTACTTTACAAGACCCTTTCTACTAACCCTGAGCGCTTCGAAAGCCCTAGTCGGATTTAAATCCCAGACCCTGGTAAACCCCGACACCTTCCCCCCATTTTTTTAAACCCTCAACTCTAAACCCCTAAACCACAACAGCCCCAAACCTCTAAACCCCTAATTAAACCCCAAACCGCTTAAAGCTCCAGGACACACCTGAACCCATGGGACGAACAGCCACAGGCCTCAAGCTCGGGCTTGAGAGAATGAATGCAATCCAAGATCCGCACGACCACCGAAGAAGCGGTTTGAGTTTTAGGGCTTACCTGGAATACCAAAAGGTTATGCCTTGCAAGTGTGGCGTCATGACCAACTATGTTGCGGAGTTTGGGGAATTTTAGGGTTTACGTTCCAAAATCACGAACTTCGAAGGAAATCAAGAAACAGAGCAAGTACAGGAACTAAACCCTAGACCCTATTTAAGCCCAGGCAGTTGTTGCGCCGATCTCTTGGTGGCATTGGATCCCCTGCCCCTCGGAAGACCAACGAAGTCTTCTTCATGAGATCGTTCCCCTTGATTTAGGGTTTACTGTTTTTTTTTAGGTTTAGGGGTTCCGGATGTAGGGGTTTGGGCTTTAGGGGTTTAGGGTCTGAAGGGTTTTGGATTTGAGGTTTTGGGCGTTTGTAGTTCTTCATGAGATGTTTGCCTTGTGGTGGAGCTTCCGACCCAAATTGCTCCAAATCTGTACCGTAGAGAAGCCAAGCAAGCCCACAACCATAGTTGAAACCCCGAATTCCACCGTTCAGGTGAGTTCAGGGTTGAGGGTTCAGCTCTAAGCATTGTATGTGGGAGTTGCCGATTAGAGACTACGGCTGGCTTTGCTTCCAAGATTCTAACTGGAATGTTAATCCATGTTGCATATCGAAGCTACCCTAGGCCCCTAGGTCCAAAACTCCTGGAGCCCTAAAACCTAGCCCCGGAACCCCTGAAGTGCTAAGGGGATCCCGAATCATGGTCTTACCACAGATTTCATTTGTCATGATCTAGCCAAATAGCACAGGCTTCAAGGGCCCGTATGTTAGAGTTTTGGAACCTACGACGATACGAGTTGATTGTTTTCTGCTATTGTGAGGCTTAACTTAAGAGAGGGTCAAGCCTTAGCAAGCTGGGGTTGCGCGATTTCAACGTCCACAACCCCTCGGAAAAGCAGTCCCCATAGTCTGGAAATGGCTGAAGCGTGTCTTCATGCTCCTTGGAGCGTCTTCATTCAACGAGCCAAACAGTCTCCAAACGCCTTAGACTGCAGTGCACCACCTTGAATACGAATTTCCCCCAGACTCATCCGTGCATTGGATGTTCACCCGCCAAACCCATAACCCTAAACCCTAAACCCTAGACCCTAAACCCTAAAACCCTAAAACCCTAAACCCTAAATCCCTAAACCCATAACCCTAAACCCGAATCGCCCAGAGTGAACCCAAACCCCTCCACCCTGAGCCCTCGAGGTATCGGCGGCCGGAGCATGCGTCCTATCTTGGAGCGCATCGATCATGCCGTCAATCAGGCTGAGTGGGGTAGGTTACAGCTTGCGGTAGTACTTGGGCTTGGGATCAAAAGCACTGCAATCATCACATCCTTCATCTTTGCCGTCATCATCGTCGTCGTCGTCGTGGTCATCGTCATCAATAGGTTGAATGAGCTCGAATGATGAATGCCATTCACGGACTTAACGTTTGGAGGTTCGGGGGACTTAGTAGGTAGTAAATAGACTTATAAGTACCCGAAAAGGGACCCTAATTGGGATTATGGTACTTATAAGTCCCTAAGAATAACCAGTTTTTACTAAGTGCCCCGACCCTCCAAGTAATGTTTGGAGGTTCGAGCTTGAAGCTTCCAGTCTTGACCAGGCACCAATCACCGGCTCAAGCCTCATTCCCAGACTGCTGTACTGCCCTTTGAGCGGCACAAGCCCTGAACCCTAAGGCCTAAACCGTTCAGGGTTTAGGGTTTAACTCTAAACCCTTTATACACACTAAGTCTAAGGGCCCCGAAACCTACAGGCACTCTCTGTTTGGCGAGGCGTTCGCGCTGGAGGATGGCGCAACATCCGTGCCGACACCAGCGTCAGCGCATCTTCAAGTAGCACTCTTTTTTGGTTCGTTGAAAGCTGTGTTATACACGTTTTTCGGCTTTAACAACGGTTCGATGGTGTCCAGGGTGCAGGGTGTGGGGTTTTGCCTAGCCCCGATAACCAGTATGCAATAAGGTCCCAAAAGACCTTTCTTATTTTGGTTTCAGGGACCTAATTCCATAATGGTAGTATATGTGGTGCCTCTAGGTCATGTTTGCCCTAAACCCTAAACTCGAAACCGAATGTCGAGACCGAAACCTGACCTGCGGTCGCATCGGATTCTGCCGAACGTTGATTTAGTAGCTGAGTGGATACACTTTACCCTTTTTGGGATAATATTACCCCCTATAAAACTGAAAGTGTACACTTTTGCTCGCTTATGAACTCACAACTAAGTTGATATGAGGCTTCGAATCATTTACACTGGTATGCCCTTCTGATTCTAGTCTCTATGATACTCTTTCTCGTTAGTAGTTCGCTAACATCATATTCTAACTATCAGGGCCCCTATGCGCCTGTATGTGGCTCGAAGCCGAAACCTTTGAGTACACCCCCAAAGAAGAGTTGACACCGAAGTTCGAAGACCCAGCTGCAAGAACCCTCAAACTATGGCAGGGTTTAGGCTTTACATGGCTTTACAGTTCTATGCTTCCAAGGACCTTATAACTAGGGCCCTAGACCATCCTAGACCCCTCAAGACCCAATCATAAGGTCCCTGGAAGCCTAGGGGAACTGACAACTGATTCAACAAGCAAAGACCTGGTTTCTTCACGTCACCCTCCTGCTCACAACGCCAAACCCCGAAACCCTGAAGCTTGAATGTCGAAAGCCGGAAACTATCCCTAAAACCCCAAGCCCCGAAACCTAAGCCTTACCTGAACCTTCGCTAACTTACGTGTTTTGCCCCCGCAAACAAAATAGCCAAAAGTAGGTTTCAGCAGACTTGGGCAAATTCGATTATTCGAGGTACAACGTGGCCGATTTCCTGACAGACCTCTTGAACAATCCGGGTGGCTTCCTCAAGGCCACTTTTGGCTTGGGATTTGGGGTTTGGGGTTTAGAGATTTCGCTGCGATGCGTTGTCGACCGCTCCATATTAAGGTGGGGACGGCGCATGAGCTGCAATGCCAGCCCTCCCACCCAAAATTGCAATCCCCAACGGGTTTAGGGTTGTATACCTTCCCGAATTATCAAGGGGGGCTTGCATGGTTTGGAGGAAAGGCGTCTGAAAGCTGTGAGAATTGATTTGAGAAAATGCAGCAGAAGTTGGCCGAGTGTGAAAGCGACGTCAAGTTGCTTTCGCTTACAGCCAAAGCTGCAGAAGCTAGAAAATTCAAGGTCTGTTCAACCATGCTTTCATTTCGTATGGTGGAACTAGCAGGCATCAATACGTAGATGTGCATGCATCAGGTCAAGTGCGAGATGCGGCACAGCACAATTGCTACCAACCGTGTTTTGCCACCGGCATGCACTGTGTTGTGGGGCCCTTCGAAACTGATCGTTTTCTGGATAAGCCGCTATAAAGGAAGATGCGATTTTCTTGTCCCCGCTGCACTGATTGATCCACACGTGGTGCGCAAACGGATTCCCACTGGTTCTTTTGTTAGATGCCACGAGAAAAGGCCCCCCGGTCTTTGTAGCCATTTGAAGACCCCTACCTCCTGAAACGAGGTAAAGCACCCCTGCGCTTTGTCGAATATTTGAACCCCCGCTCCTCCTGCAAAGCACATGCCACGGATGAGGCACCCCCTGCTTTTTGTAGCCATTTGAGAACCTTTTCATTTCCTAGTATTGTTTAGTCGACTTAAGCACCGGATTGAGGTGCACACCGGGATTGGCTACCATCTAAATTTAAACTACACATTTTATAGGCAGAATCTGATAACTAAAATCGGCCTCTGATTTTCCGAATTCCGTTGTTGCGGCTCTCAATTCTAGGCTCGGGTCCTTAATTACAGTTTCGGGTCCTTGGTCCTTGACTTGTGGGTTCGGGTTCTTAATTTAAAGCACAAGGTACTTAAATTTTCGGTGCCAGCCCTTAACTTCAAACTCCTGGTCTTTAATTTTAAGCTCGTGCCCTTGAGTTCTTGTGCCCAATTTTTCGCTTGGGTCCTTAATCTTGAGTTCGGGTCTTGGGTCCAAGTCCTTACTTTTAGGCCCGGGTCCTTAATTTTAAATTCTCCGGGTTCCTACTTTTCAGCCCGGTTCGGACTTCATGTGAAGCTCCAGCCCTGGTGGATTTCAGTGCTCCCGCCGGTTTGCGCCAAGGTTTAGGGTTATTACTATATAGGACTGACACAGGCGGCCCATTCGGATCAGCCGCGTGGACCTTGCGGTCCAGGAGTCCAGGACCTCGGGGCAGGCCCTTTTCAGTGGCCGCCTTCGCCCTCGGTCCACAAGCTCCTTCCGGTCAGCCTGTTGCGACCGGCCCCCATCGCTGCGGTGGGGGCGACGGTCTTCGGGTTTAGGGTGGGTAACCCTGAACCGTTTTGGGGTGCGCCATACTCCTCACATGATCCTTAAAGTGAAGCTTTTAGTTCCCTTAGGATATTGGACAAGTAAGAAGAACTGTATGGCCATGAAGGCTACAAACAACTGCTTATGGTTAGCTATACTGAGCTTGATACTTCCAGCTTAATCCTAGTCTACTTGTAAGTGCCCAAGAAGCTTCAGGCAAACGGTCTGAAGCGTCCGATGTTCGAATCGATAGGAATTGGAGCTGTAGGCAAGGTTGATGGAAGACCATTCGGTAAATTAGCCGCTCAATGCAAAGTTATCTAGATGGGTTTGCTGCGCTTCGGTTCAGGCCAGCGGGCTTCCATGTAGCATCCTTGCTTGCAGGGAATGTTGATGTTGAGGGGACGCTTCTGAGAAGGGCGCCCAAATCCGAACCGAGGGCCGAAATATGTAAGCCCTAATTCCACCCAAAATTCTGTAGACTCTAAGTCCAAAATCCTTGACATTCAGGGTTTAGGGCTCAACCGGCAATAAAGGTTCAGCCCTTAATCCAGTCTTCCGCAGACCTTCATTCCGAAGCTCTCACTCGCCGAATTCCGCTTTGCAGCCAGCTATCGGGCCAGCAACATCATGTCCATTTGAACCATGAGAAGAGTTGCTTTCTATATTACCTGTTTGTAAGGGGCTTTAGAATTCCGGGTTGCGAAGCAATACCCCAGTTCGGGAGAGCTGGGTGTGTCTGTATCGCTTTCCTCGAAGAGCGGCCGGCATGTCCGCAGGATGCAAGCGGAAAAGGCAGCCAGAGCTGGTGGTTGCAGACGAAAACCTGTCTGCTGCATCTGACATGTGGAATAAATGCTTCGGCAAGGACGGAAACTTTACAGTCATCGTGGAGGAGCCCTCGGGTGAAGATTGCCAGGGTACTGCAGGCAAGCTAGCAATGAAGCACACGGAGTTTAAGGTGTGGTCTTCTCTGCTTGCCCAGTGGTCTCCTGTCTTTGCAAAAATGGTCGGCTCAGACAGCTATGCCGAGTCGCAGAGGGCAGAAGTCGTCATCCCAGACTTTTCGGCCAGTGCTGTTGAGATGTTCCTGCGCTTCATGTATTCCGGGAGCATAGTGGGCTCCATCACAGCAGTGGTGGAGGTGGCAGCGTTGGCAGACAAGTACCAAGTCAAGATTTTGCATCTGTCGTGTCTCCAACTCGTTCGAGAGACCATCACCCCTGACATGGCCTGCGAGGTCCTAGCATTTGCTGACCGTTTTCGCGTAGACGACTTGCGAGCAGAGGCTTTCGATCTCATCCTCACGAAGCCGGAAGAAGCCCTGGAAGAGTGTCCTTCTCTCCGGCCGGAGCTCTTGACGGAGATCCTGGGTTCAGGCCAGCTCTGCATTTCAGCGGAAGGTTTGCGGAAGACCATCCGGGGTTGGGGAAGGAAGGACTGCGACTCTTTGGAATCGATCATCGACATCCGAGCACAAAATGTGCACACGACAGACGCACTTTTCACGCTCTGGAACCGCTACACAATGGCCGGGAAGAAGGGCATTTTTGTGGGCTGTTGGGTGGTGCCGATCGTCGGGCCGGAGCAGGGCGAGGACTTCAGCGCGGAAGATCTGAGATCTACAGCCGAAAACGACGGCCCCTTCACGCTTCGAAAAGGGTGGGTGCAATGGTCGCTTCCCCAAGCTTGGGTCTATCTTCAAGGCATTTCCTTCGGAGAGAGTTCCACGATGTTTTCTAACCCGGAAGAGGTTGTGGAAGGATCATCCGCGGCATCTTTCCTGATTTGGTCGTCCGCAGACGGCGCGACGTGGCACCTCGCTTATGAGTCGCACAAGCAAGAGATCAAAGGTAGCACGTTCTTGGCTTGCAAAAGACCTCCGAGCCTTGTGAAGCACTTTAAGCTGGAAGTCTTGGAGGGTGAGCTTGACAGCATCTACTTCAACATCCACGGCATCTTGCAGACACCCATCCGTCCCAGCTGATTGTGATAGGGATATGGCCTTGTGCCCAGCGTCGCAGCCAGGTTGTGCGAAATGCATATGATGATGCCACTATGATTCGTACGACGATAGGACATGTTTGGTAAGAAGCGCTGGCAGCAACAAGCTTGGCACGTTCCTTAAGTCTGGCACGTTCCTTAAGTCATGCAGCAATATGCGAAACACCACTTTGTCTTGCCAGTGCTTCGGGTTTGGGGGTGGGGTAGTAGGGCGTAGTAGCCAGGTAGTAGTGTGTAGAAGCCGCATCTGCGGGTCGTGTGAGGTAGACGTTACATTACCATAGATCGTTCATGGGCTTCACGCAGTGCTCGTTAGGACTTCGATACATCCGTAGCTTGATATACCAAGCAGGCTAGGACTCGTAGAGAAATCCTTTAGCTTCCCAGTTGCTTATACAGAGCTAACTTCGAAACCCACGCTTCCACTGCCCCGACGCACACCTTTCAAACCCCTATATAAGCCTTACACCTAAACCCTACCAACCCCTAAACCCCTACACCCTAAACCTTAACTACCCTTAGCGTTACCCCCAGGCCCATCCCTGAAAACTCAAGCTCAAATCCCCCGTGTGGGATTCTAGCAGCCGAGACCGAAACCCGATAATCACCCTTGTAATGGTAACGCTTCTAGTAAGCGGTTGGTAACCCTTATAGCAACCATTATCGCTCCCTTACACCCGCCAAACCCAAAACACTTGTAATGGCCCGTATAGAACTTGTAATAACCTCTGTCGCACCATTACGGGCTACGTCCCAATGAGGGTGTCATTCGGGTTCCTTTAGGTCAAGTCTTCAAAGGGGGCCCCAGCAGCACCTGTAGGAGTCGTTAAAGGGATCCTACTAGAACCCAAAAAGTCTCTTTTTAAAGGACCGGTCAACCCCTTCGGAGGTCGGTGGCACGGACGACCCGGCAGAGTACCCGCCATTCGAGCCTTGAGAACCCAAGGAAGTTCTTTTAAAGGAACCTTTCTGGGATCCTTTAAGGGTGCCTGTAAGAGCGCCAAATGGGTGTAGGGTATATGGGTCAGATGAACTCGTTGGTCGTAGACTTTGGCTTTGCTGTAGCTCTTGTTTAGTACCGTATGGCCCAAGTACGTACCATATCGGTACATGGACCCTTATAGGGTCAGCAAAGTTTGGATTCGTTGCTAGGCTCCGAGGCTAATAGGGTTAGTAGTTACAAGCTTTAGTTTGTTTTGGGGCCGAAGGTTTTTCTGCATGAGTAGCGTTGGTTTGTGTTTTTTAAGCTGTATGGCCATAGTTCTGGGCTCAGGGTTTCTAGGTGTTACGCAGGGTTTTGGGCTTCGTAGGGCTTAGTGTTACGTGAACGTGTGTCACACTCTGAAGGTTTCGGGTTTTTCCCAAGGCGTACAAGTGGCTAACTGTCATGTACCCTCCAGAATAGTATATAACTCCGACATATCTTGTAGCCGAAACCCAGGTACCTATTTATTGGGTACTTTGGACCCTTGGGGAAGGGTTTATGGTTCAGGGTTCGAATTCGGACCCCACTTTTCGGGTACTTATCAGACTACTGTATACTTATTACCTCTCACTAAGTCCCCCGACCCTCCAAGTAGGCCTTAAGCCCGAGCACCAAAGGAGCCCTGTGGTGCGGACTTCGTGAGCACTTCGCGTTCACAGCTACCGGGCTTCCACAGCTCCAAGTTTTTTCTTTGGGGTTTAGGGGTTGGGGTTAATTCGGGGCTTAGGGTTTAGGGCATTTAGTGTTTGGTCCCATATGTTTCAAGGCTAGCTTGGCCCTCCATGAACCTGAAACGCTGGTCCGCCAGTCCCTAGAACCCCCGCAGCCATACAGCCTATAACCACTTCTTATAATAACACTGCATAAGACTCTAACGGCTCGCGCCCGAGCGATTTTTGGGATCCCGCTACGTTGCTTCTTTGTTCCACTTGACAGAGCTTGTTCATGCTTTGGTAATGGGTTGCGCAAGCCGTGATCGGGTGTTTGTAGGAGCTCATTTGGGTTATACAGTAAAATTGCGTAGTTCAGGGCTTAGGGGTTTATGGTGTCGGGCTGCATAGATTTATGTCGGCTTTTCGAGGTTTGTTTGCATTGCATAAACACCCCATGGGTTTTCTTCTGCCCAGGTGGCCAGCAACCGACGGTCAGCGCTTAGCCTTGGCGACGTGGGATGAACGGGCTTCCACATGTGCTTGGTTTAGGGTTAAGGGTTATTTGTATCTCTTGCTTTAGTTGTTAGTAGGGCTGTACAAAGTTCAATCGATTGGGAGGGGTGTTAAAGATGATTTTTGGGTTGGGCTTTCCATGGGTTGTACAGGTTGTTTTCTTTTTGTAGGATCGTTTGCAAAGTTATCTGTCGGCTGTATGTTCACATTGGGATTAGGGTTTTGGGGCTTGTTCGATCTGGAGAAATTATCTGGAGTAGGCATCTAGCATTCAATTGAAACGCTGCTGCTGTTCCACCGCCACCACTATCACCAGCACTGCAGCACTACTGCTCCCGGTGCTCCTTGTTTTGCCGGGGCTGCCAAGGTCACCAGCCTTCAGTCAAGAGTAGCGTCCCTGCGCATGGCGGTTGCTAATGGTGTGTAGGGTGTAGACTTAAGGGAGCATGTGGAATTGCATTGCTGCAAGCCGCTAAGCTCAGTTACATCCAGAGCCCTCCACTGGTTCGGCATCGAAGGTCGCACACTCTGCCGCGGGGTGGATCTCCCGCCTGCTCCTGTGATGCAAGCAGCGACGCATCTGTCCATGTTCGCTTGGGGTGTACTTCCTGTAGGTTTCTGGATGAACTGAAGTGTGGACTCTTTACTGGTAATCTGCCACCTCCAAGCTGCACCCAGTAACAGCATCTGTCAGGGGTTTTCGTTCGTCAGCCCCTACGGTAGGTGATATCTTGACAGGCAAAAGATTCGAGAGGCAAAAGGACTGAGCCACATAGCCTTGGAGCTTCACGGGCATTTATGAACAGGTTCACAAGCAAAGCAAGGCGGTTACAATAGAAGCATCGAAGCTTGCAGTGCTGACCTATGCGCCCCAGCCCAATCACCTTACTGATAACTACGTAGGTCTTCGAGAAATCAGTAGTGCTCGCGGGGAAGGAGCCGAGAAGCTGTCCTGTTTACGCCTTTGACTGTATGGCTGTTGGGGTCGGTCTAGGGTTCATTGGGCTTTATCCCACTCATAACTTCCAAAGATTTTCGGGTCAAACTTGAGCTTTGTAGGAGTAGGGTTGAGGGCTCAAGGGTATGCGAAGGAATAATGTGCATCATGACTTTCCAGACAGGTGCAAGACAGGTGAGGGCTGCTTGTCGCAGGCAGACAATGCTGCAAAGCCGAAACGTATGCTGCCGTCGAAGGTTGTTGCGACAACGAAGCCCGGTTCCCGAAATGTACGCCTTATGCATGACGATGCCGTTTGGTTCAAGACGTACTACCAGGATCAGATCGAGAATCACTTCGACGTCAGCGACGCCGGCACACGCTATAAATTATAACTACTGGAGAGAACCTATACACCCTATGTTTTGCGGATACTGGCAGAGATCTGACGTCAGGATACACAGCCGTCGAAGTATTCAGCAGGAGTCGATACAGCTTTGTTACCCGGAGATCCCAATACCCAATTAAGGAATATGCCTTAAACTCTAGGGGGCTTTCTATTATAACTTAAGGTATATTGATTAATTAAGGGGTATTGGGATCTTAAGGTACTCTTTTAAGGGTCTGGCTTCAGGGCGCCCTCTGAAAGCCCATGAGCAACACATGGAATTTCCGAAAATTAGGGTGACCTTATTTTTAGGGTCCTTATAACTAGTGAGGGTACTATGTTAGGGTCCCCTCTTTTCGGAAACCCCCTAAACCCCAAACCCTTTATAGAATTATACAGCCTTATAGATCCCTTTTCAGGAACCCTTTAAAGGAACCCCAGGCTCCCCCTATCGGAAACTCCCATATAACCTCCACCAAGGTTGTCTTCAAAGGCACCCGAAACCCGAAGCTCTCAACTGACCCAGGACCCCCCCCACGGTTTAGGGTTTAGGGTTTATGGTTTAGGGTTTAGGGTTTAGGGTTGAGGGTTTAGGGTTGAGGGTTGAGGGTTTGGGGTTTAGGGTTTAGGGTTTAGGGCTTTAATGGAGCACTTATGGTCCTCAATAGTGTGTAAATTTAGGGCATATTAGAGGTTAGTTGGGGGCCCTGAACCCTAGACCCTAAACCCTAAACTGACTTCAGGTACCTTTCAAATGTGCCCTACGGTGGTCGAGCTTTCGACGGAGCCGAGAAAGTCCACTCAGACGCCCGTCGTTTTGTTTAAGGTTTAGGGGTTCAGGGTTTAGGGGTTTGGGGTTTAGGGTTTAGGGCTTTGGGTTTAGGGTCTAGGGTGCTGGCTTACGGTGTTTTCATGGTTTTGCATGGTTTATAGTCGCGGGGTAGGGCTTGCGGCTAGCTAAATTGATTTTATGTGCGGCTCAGGATTTAGTGCCGACCACCCAGGATCAAGTGCAAACCTCTCTGATTTTATTGTCAGCGTTGGCCCTAGATGAAAGGCTCGGTGGTTCTTGTGGGACTTCAATTGTGGTTCCTCTAGGAGTACCTTTTCAGAAATACTTTAAAGGGCCGCAAAACTACAACCCAGCAGGAAGATTCGACAAATGCTGGGCCAGATTCTCCGAATGGCATTCAAGGTTTACATAGGGTTTCAGGGCCCTCTTTTTGAATGACTTTGTGGCTTTCTTGATCCAGCTTGGAGACTGTATGAGGGTTTAGGGTTTGACGGAGGTGTGAGGAAGCTCTTAACATTTCTACCTACCAAGTCCCTCGAGACACGTTTCGTAGTCCATTCATGTAACCCATTCCCCCATGCCCTCTTCAGAGCTAAAAGGAAAAATGTTCCATTTGTATTATGATGGTGCCCGAATCGGCCACAGCCCAGACCGAGGAGTTACTGGTGAGTCTTGCAACAGGGCTTTACAATCTAAACTCTCTATGCATATGTCTACATCTATTGTATCTATATCTACACACTCCTAAGCCCGAGCCTTCTCCTAAACCTGAAGCCAATAAACCCCTAAACCCTGCGTAGGTGCACCCTTAACCCTAGGCCCGTACACCCCAGACGCCAGCTCAGGTCGTTTGCCTGGGGTCGCCGCACTTCATCGCCAACAACACGGTCTACAAAGCTTTGACCTATCTGGAAAGCAGCCGGACAGACATCAAGACGGCTGATGATATAAATCCTGCATCACCCATAAAAAGGAATATACCATAACTCCCATAGTTTAGGGTCCTACAGCTTGATCAGCCATGCATCGACCCAGATGCTTGAACAAGTCTAGAACGCCCTAAACCCTAAACCCTTAGAAAGTATCCTTCTGGAGCCTTGTAGATGCCTTAGAGCACCCTTGCAGGAGCCTTTTCCCCAAAGCGCTTTGCCTAAACTGTAACTAGCTTTTGCCCTTTTTCTTGTATGCATCCCTTTTTAGAACTGAATAATTAACAGGAAAAACCCTAAACCCCTGAACCCTCAATTTTCATTATTTTGCATTCACCCAGGAATCTAGGCAAGAAGCACCCGTGCCGAGGCCGCGCTGAGCGCAGCCTGCCCGAGAATGTCCGCTTCCTTTGCGTCGGACCCTGTGGTGGTTGAGGGTTTAACCCATAGGCCCCAAGGACTCATGTGTTGAGGCTTTTGGGCTCAAAGCCCATACTATACAAGGCTTTTGGGGGATTTTGAGCCTTAGGGTAAGGTTTGGTGTTTACGGTGTAAGGTGTTGGGTTAAGATGGGTTTAGCGGGTGAGGTTGAGGGTTTGGTAGGATCTCAGGTGTAGGTGTTGAGGCTTAGCTTCAGAAAAGAAAGGACCCGAAATGCAGAAGAAACCTGAATATATAGGCGCCACAAAGGGGACTTGATACAAACTCCCTAACCCCAAAGCCTAAGCAGCAGAAAAAACAAGACTGCCGAAGACTGCAGAACTCTTGAGTTAGGGCTTGAGATCTGCAGGTGCGGGTTCGATCAGGGTTGCTATAACAAGGGTTACGGTTAGTTATACTAATTCTATGTGTCTACCTGTAGTATCTTTATTGTGGCTTCTTTTTGCATGACAGAAGAGCGTGTGATGCTTTGTATCCGGGCGGGAAGTACAAAGTAGGCGAATGGTAGCGTAGAGACCCACGATCGATATAACCCCTCCTTCCTTTTAGAAGAGTCGTGGTAGAGACCCCAGACCCAAAGCCCTGAACCCTGAACCAGTATTAGGGCCCTTCAACAAAGAGGTGTTTCTGAATCAGGGGTCTACGATCGGGTCTGCAAAAGTTTAGATGGTTTTTGAGATATGAGGGTCTATTACCCTAAACCCTAAACCTCGAAACGCCAAACCCTAAGCCCTAAACCCCCACCCCGTTTAATCTCCAAACTCCAAATCCCTAAATCCTACATGGCACGATGGCCTGAGCAGTTTGACCAAATGTCTGTGGGATCTACAGATGATGCTTTGCGTCATGTTCGCCAACTAGTTCCGAAAGGGCAGCCAGCGTGTTTTCCTCAATGAGACCCCGAATATATATATATATATATATATATATATATATATATATCTCATATATATATATAATACAATAAAAAATATATACACATATATATATTATATCTATATATATATATATATATATATATATATTATCATATTATATATATATATATATATATATATTTGTATCTGGTTACGGGGTGGGGGCAGTTCCCGAGGTATATCTCCACCTTAAACCCTTAACCCATAAAGCCTTCCTTCTCCAAGGTCGGATCCTCTGGGACGAAAGCTGGACTTGCTTCGGACACTGCTAGGGTTTAGGGTTATAGGCTTTAGGGTTTAGGGTTTAGGGTTATAGGCTGTTTAGGAGGAAGTTGACCAAATTTGGGGGGTTTAGGATGTACCAAGTCCGTGGTTGAGGGTTTAGGGCTTAGGCTGGCAGTACGGCTTAGTTCATGTAGACGGTGTCAACTACGTAACGAGTTCATAAGTCTCCCTTAAGCACCCAAAGGGTCCTAGGGAATACTTCCCCAAATGAAAATAGTATTTCCTAAAATAGAAACACTACATTCTACTATATAGGTACTTTGGACCCTTTTGGACAGGAAGTATAGCGTTGCTGCCTTGTTGTTGCGGACTTGGGTCCCCTCGAGCTCGAAGGCGGAAGGTTTTTACCATTACCGTTCCCTAAGGCCCCATAGTAGTTCCTTCTGGCGGTTCATATTTAGAACCTTATGAGGTAGTCCCAAGAAGGAGCTGCTGTGGGGCCTTAGGGTCGCGACCCTAGCTTCAGAATTTCAGAAGGGAGTCTTGCAAGCTTGACCATCAAGCCTGAGGTTGCAAAAGCCACGCCCGAGACAGCATGAGAACAGTCGAAGTGTGATCCAGACTTCAATGAAGGGCGCAAGCACCTGATCATTAGCGTTGCGCTCTCCTCCATTGTGGAACGCGGCTGCTTCGTACTCGCCACGAGCACTCAAAAAAAGCTTCCAGCCCTCTAGATTCGCCCTAGAGACGTGGTTTATCTGTCTACATAGTTGTTCGAATATAGCTAGACATACAACTTATGTAGGTAGCTCAGCTATGTACGTAAACCGGCCGGTCAGTACATGACCATGTAAGAACACAGGGAGTCATGGTAAAGAAATCATGGCGGTGCTTCAGGACACGAGAGTCGGACATATGCGTATTGTGCCTATGAAAGCGGGTACATGCATGCAGCTATGTCGTTTTTCGTGTGTAGTGTGTGATGGTTGTTTGCCGTTTCTCGGTTTTGTGTGTTTTCTGCGATGTTAGTTAGTTAGTTAGTTTGTTTGTTTGTTTGTTTGTTGGGCTGGTTGGTTGTTCGTCTGTTGGTTGATTTGTTTGCTTGCTTGTTTGTGCATGTTTATCTGGCTGTTTGGCTGTTTCAATTGGCTGTGTATGTACACATGCACTGTCACCCGAAACCCCGCAAGGTTTAGGCTGTAGTAGTAGAGCACTTTCAGCAGCACTAAACCCTAAACCCCAAACCCTAAACCCCAAACCCCAAGCCCTAAACCCCAAGCCCTAAACCTTAAACCCATGCAAGCCTGAAGGACATGACGCGCGGAGCCTACGCATTCTGCGGTGCAGCACCGGATGATGAGCCGCCCTGCGGGGGATGACCGAAGTTCCTGTGAGGGATCTATAAACTCTAAAGTAGGGTTCCTAGGGGTGCTAACTATCGGGTTAAAAGAGGAGAGATCGAAAAGGGTTACTGGTAGAATAGGGCAGTCAGTTATGATTCCGGTTCAAGGTTGAGGGTTTGTGGTTTCTAATGACCGAAGTTTAAGCATTCTGTTGGGCTAATGCTGCTTAGGGTTTTGAGGGTTTGGGCTTCCAGGCACCATGATTGTAAGGACTGACAGGCACACGAATACTTAGCACCCAGTCCAATGAAACCAATCCTCAAACTTGAACGATTGACCTTAAACCCTAAACCCTGAACCCTAAACCCCTAAAGCCCTAAACCCTCTATAGGTCATAGACCCTGGAAGCGGGCGCAGTCAAAAAAAAGCCTAGAAAAGGCAAGGCGGTTTAGGGCTTGGGGCCTCCAGCAGGGCTAAGACTAATCCCTAGTCGTAGAGTAGGTAAGCTTCAACCCTTTTTGGGTAGTATAGTATAGTCCCTATAACCCTATTTATTCCCGATATAACCAAAAAGGTTAGCCTTTAGCTCCCCATGATACCCGACAACTATAGGAATCCGAATACCCAAGCAGATGGTCCACACACCCAAGCGCTTACTTAGCCAGTGGGAGATCTTTAAGCTTTTGGGCCTTTATGTTTGGTCTACGAAAGATTGAAGTGTTTTGGGCCTGGTTATTGGAGAAGGAGAACGACGACAAATTCCCAAAAGCACTTTTTAAGACAGGCTAAGAAGACTGAGGCTCTCCCCCTTCGGAAATGGATTTCAGGGGGTTGCCGGAGAGGGCCGCGAAACTTGCCAATCTTATTCCTTAGTGTTCCTTAATTTGTAGAGGATCTGGGAAAGAAAACCCTAGTCCAAAGACTAGGGTTTTATCTTGGGGGTCTTGGAAATTGGCAACACATTTTTTTTGGGGTTTAGGGTTCTGGGTTCCCGATAAGTTGAACGTTTACAGTATAGAAACCACCAAACCCAACCCAGGCTAAATGTTCAAGCTTCTGTATCATTCCGTAGGATTTGCGTCGGGTTTCCGTGGTTTTGGTTTTGGGTGTAAGATTGAATGCGCGAGCTCCTCATGTGAAGTATTCTGGTAGAGTCCGCATCTTAGATAACGCAGTCTGTTCTGCAGCACTAGGGTAAAAGCCAGTACACGTAACAACCAGCCTTTGGGTAGGAGGTATTGAGATATAGTAAAGCCCTTATCCCCACTCCCAAAGTTAGTGCTTAGGGCACCTCAAGACTCTCAAGATCGAGACCCCATTATGATAAGACTTGAGACAAATGCTGAAGATGCAAGCTACGGCCTCAAGCAGCACCTAAACCCGAAATGCCCGAAGCTGAGGTCCGTGGAGGGAGATGGCATGACACCCCTCTTCTCGGCCCTCGCTTTCGAGCCCGCGGCGCGGAAACCTGAAATTCCGAAGTCGGCTTTAGGGTTTTAGGGTGGGGATCTGGGGTTCGAGGCTTCAGGGTTTAGGGTTTGGGAGTGGGTTTGGTTTCAGCTTTGAAACATCGTGCTTTCGTATTTCGTGCTTTCTTAGTTTAGGGTTTTGCGGTTGTCTCAGCTAGCATTTGATTAGGGACCCAAAAAGCGCATAGGCAGAAGCATTTTATAGGGATATCCTTACCTTATTGGGCTTCATCATAAGGGGGTTGAAAGGGGATATCCCTAACCTCATTTTTGCTTATGTGCTTTTGTGGGGCCCTATTCCTTGGAGACTAAATAGCCTTGAAAGAAGAAGGCTATGCACCATTTCAAAAGGCCGCAAAGATGTGGATCATGTCAAATGACCCTGAAAATGAAGGCTTTCTGTATGTTTTGTATGTGAAACGAAATCGTAAGTGATGTTTATAATGCAAATAAGAGTTCAATCATGGGTTATTGTTTTTTGTACTTCTGATGCTCGTATGACTTGGAGATTCCAAAGCGCCTGCTACCCCTATATAGAACTAGACTGACCGAAATTAGGCTGACCCAGCTTCAAGAATACTCAGCAAGACAGGCATTGCAGGTTGATGTGTATAGTGTTCTGTTCAAGGGATTGAAGCTCAAATCATTCGGTACAGGTTGTGATATCCAGACCTCCGGTCTATGCAAATCAGGTGTTAAACTGTAGGCTTGCATGCAAATGGCGCCATCGGTCTGCAGTGTTGAAGCTGGTCGAGCTGGTGTGAAAGCTTGCATGAAAGTCAGGATGTGGATTGTTATGTCGGCCATGCAAACTTATACGGTTGTGCAATAGTATAGTATATTTAGATAGGGCTACAGGATAGATATGTGCATGGATCGATATAGGGTAGGCATGCAACAATGTTGTCGCTCAAAAAAGCCTTGTTATATAAGTGCAGTGTGTAAAGAAGATATAGAGTTACATGAGCTAGAGAGTGTGTGTGGGTGTGATTGAAATGTGAGACATAATATTAGTAAGTAGTATTTTAGAGTTATGCCCACACTCTGCCCGATGTTTCCAGGTCATTCGGTGACCATTTGTGCGAAAACTCAGATCCGGAGCCTGGCAATTAAAAAAGTAGGTGCCAAATAAGATGAAGTGAGCCATGTGCGCTCGCCTTTGGGTGATACCCGATGCCTGAGGCCTGCAAGTGCAATGTGATGCGACAGTTGTATGTGCATGTGGGTGTGTCTGTGTTTGTGTGTGAGTGGGTCTATGTTTTGGCATTTGATTTGCCTTCCGAAATCATGCAAATCTGTGACATGCATTCACAGTTCAGTTGCAAGAGCTGGGTGATCATTATTCGCGATCTGTTTGATGCAGGCTGGCTACAAGAGCAAGCTCAAGAATGTGTTCAAGTCTGCAAGATCAGGTGTGCCCTCTCGTGCATCCACTTAACATGCACTTGCATGTAGGAACTCTCCTGTGTGTGTGTGCACTTACTTATGCAGTATCGCCTGAGTGATACAATGATAAGTACTTTCTGATCGAGGCACTTAAGCCTTGAATCTGCATGTGCACCATATGTATCTGACACGCTGTTTGACACCAATTCTGCCGTGCCTATCCTTTGGGCCTGAGCTAAGTTTTGGGCGAGCATTTTCGAGCTTGCATTGTGCCATGTGCAGCATGAAGAAGAAGGATTCGAGCGACAAGGATCTGAATCCTGCCCCGGTGGTGTCGGAAGAGGCCGAAAATCTCGCTTCGGCCTTCGAGAGTGAAGCTCCGCTTCAGCATGTCACTTTGTTGCAGATGTGGAAGCTGTTTTATGCATGCCCAGTGAAACTTTTGAATATGTATAGGAGAGCATGGTTTGTCTGTGCATGTGCATGTGTGTGCATGTGATTTTAGTTTTGAGAAGTCTGTATGTGTGTGCACTGTGGGGAATGTAGTGTGACTGGGCTGGCCCAGGTCGGCTTCAACCTTCTGGTGGATCGCACAGGGCAGCTCATGAAGGAGAAGCGCCAGGTAAACCGCAAGGACGTGGAGCTGAACCCGCGAGCAGCTTGCTTGCAAGCTTTGTTGAAGGAGTCAGTGCATCTACACGGGAGGGGGGGGAAGAGGGACAGAGACAGAGAGGGGGGAGAGAGACATTTTGATCGAGACATATAGGGGAGAGAGCCATACAGGATTCGGGATGGAGGGATAGAGTGATTGGGATCGGTGGGATGGAAGGATAATTCATCTGAACAATGGTTTGAGACACTAGCTAAGCCTTTCTTGGGAAAGGAATGGGAGAAAGACTTTATGATACAATGATTAGGTGAGTCATTGAGAGAGAGAGAGAGAGAGAGAGAGAGATTTACATAAGGAATTTCAGATGGTTGCAATTCGGCCCAAGGCCCAACATACATCTCAAGCACCAAGTCCTAAGCAACAGGCGTTTTCCATAACAAATACAATATGAGTATACTAATGTACAGTAAAACACATTCTATATGTAATATGTATATCTATATACATAACAAATACATATATATATATATATATATACACACGTAAGTTAGCCAGATGTATTTTTATAGTGCTGTATTTTCCTAGGTTTATTTATTCGGTTTATGAAAAATGTATATGCATATATACACAGGCGAACAGCTAGATAGCTTCATAGATATAGACGCAGTTAAGGAATTATTGTGCAGAACTACGTATGCAACATGTTGGCTTTGTATAGATATAGGTATGTAGGTGTAGATGTAAAATAAGCTCTCCATATACAGTATATATATATATATATATATATACCTTTGTGGGCATACTTGAGGGCAGTCAGAATCACAGGCAGACAAATTAATAGATACAGATGGATGGAATAGATATAGATAGTGGATATGCAAAAATCATTGATACCATACATGCAGTAAGACCTGAGTAAGCTAGCCTAGAAGCAACCAAAGTTAATCACAAACAAGATGGGCCTCCTCAATAAACCATGAGCTAAAGTTGCTGGGCCATTATAGTCAAAGTCATTGGGTCTGTATGTGGTACTGCTATGTTGGAAGCAACTCTGAAACCTTGTGCTATCGGGATGGGCTTCAGCTGATGGGGTGCTTTGGCTCAGGATGAAAAGAAACTTAGCTCGCTGGTTGCAGGAAGGGTTGGGTTCAACTGAAATGCAAGGCTCGTTGAATCGGTTTGATCCAGTGTTTAAGCAGTTTCTTAACAGAAGTCCCTCTGGGAAGATCGAACCAGAAGCATTGGGGTCGACACTACTAATTTGGTTCAGTTTTGGGTTTTCGATATAAGCCAAATATTCATACACTTGGTGAAATATAAATATATTTATTCAGTCAATCTCATAGTCACTGTATTAGAGCCCCTGGTAATTGGCTCCTGAAGAAAAGTTCTAGGGTCAACCTGCAATCGAAATGATGCATATATGGGCCTATATACTAACCGGCTTGTGTGGACGATGTCAACATTCTGGTCGGGTGTGACGAGCTGTACAACTACCATTTGTGGGCATGTGCACACACACATGCACCTGAACCTGTAGAGTCTTCTGCCTGGCTGGATCATGCGACAAAAGCTATGCAAGCTTTACCCAGTACAAGATCCCATAAATTGCACACCAAACAATTGTAAACCCCACTTAATTTCTGAAAACTGCAGTCAATACCTGGAACTACCTCTTAAGATTATCTGTTATCTAACATCCAGAAGTCCTGGTAAGACCGACATTCTAGCACCCTGGTCTATTGCAAACCCTCCCTTTTCCGATGAGGTGATCGCTGCTGTGCTACGTGGAAGCCGCAAGGGCCGCAAGCGCTACAGCGCACATCTGATAGCAGATGCACTTCGTTGCTGGTACCACCGCAAGAAGCTGGTGCCACGAGGCATCAGTGTCAATGCCCCCAGTGTTCAGGACTGGGCATTGAAGGCAGGAAATGCCATCAGGAAATTGGAAGCTAGATTGCACTATTAATTCTGAATACTGAGAGTCCTATGGCCTCATGTGACTGTTTTTGGGATCTTTGTCGTTTACTGGGGGCTCGTTTTGTCAAGGGCTGAAGATGTGCTTCACTCACACAGCAGCCCAGGCAACCAAGTTCAAGCGCCTGGCGCAACGTGCTCGAACTTCCCGCAACAAAGCCCTAATGGAGCTCAAGCAAGAGTTGATCGACTTCCTTCCCAAGCAGGATTTGCAACATGATGCATCTTACAAACGGTGGCTCTAAGATTTAATTGCTCTCATCGTGCAGGATTCTGAGTCTGGAGATGAAGACAGTGATGTGGATGACGATGCTACGGATGTGGGGTCCGAGGGAGAGGTCGAGGCCCTTGAGGTTTTGGGTGAATGCGAGGCCGATGTGAACTCGGCTGAAGTTTCCAGCCAGCACACATGTCGTACATGATGTGAATTCTAGTTTGAAGTAGAAGATTAAGATCATACAGTCATAGTAAGGCTGTCACCTCTCCGTGCTCAATGGCTACCACATCGGCTACTTCCGGGAGCTCTCGTGTTGAGATACTTGTCGTATACATGTGTATGCCAAACCCCCCAGCATGCTCCTGTCGGAAAGCTTTTGCAGCCGAGGAGCCTGGTTCTTAAGTACCGCAAGCTCTCCGTGTCTTCATCCTCCTCAGTGGCAGCCGAACAGACTGCTGCAAAGGAAGATGCACTTTCGGAAGTTTCCACGGCAGTGAGTTCTGGTGCAGCACGGGCTGCGTGCAGTACTGCGAAGCTGAATGACATCTTCTTACGGTTGAAGCAGCAAAAGTTGCGCAAGACCCCGGACCAGATGCAAAACAACTTTGTGGTTCCAAAGTCGGTGCTTTGTTGGAACAGTTGGTCATAGCTCATGCTCCTCTATATATAGGTGTGAGTAGATGTGATACTGATATGTGCATGCAGTACAGGTATCTAAATAAAGTAAACCCTGAACTGTCAGTTGGCTGCACAACAAATAAGGTGCTGAGCAGCTTTGAGGCCATGTCCAAGGCCGCCCCGGCCAAGCCGTTCCTGCCGAGCATGCAGTCGCTTGGATTTGCACAGAGTACGGGACACAAGCCTGAAACGAATGCAGGTGTGCATATTAGACCTAAAGCAACACTACATCATTGGTTTGGGTCACATGTTTCGGCGTTGATTGCTGGTGTGTAACACAGTTTGGGCTATATGTGATTCAGGTGGAAGGGGCAGGAGTACGAGAGCGCGGGTGAGGAAGAGGAGACTCCGGAGCCGGATGCAAGCGAGATGCAGGAGGATCAACCGAAAGCAAAAGCCAAGGCTAAGGCTAAGTCGAAAGCCAAGGCTCAGTCTGCTCCAAAGGTCCGGGTTGAGGTCGATGCTCCTCATGGGGATTGTGCTTATGTTCCGGGCGAGTTTCGCAAGAGGAAGAAGGAGTATTGCGCGGAATGCACGAAGGAAGGCTTCCTGACTTACTGGGAAGCTCTTCAAGCTTGGAATTTCAGTGATGAGAGGGCGAAGTTGTTGAACAATCTTTCGCCCGGTGAGCTCAGTCGCCGAAGGTTCGACTGAACATGTGCTCGGAATGCTTTACATGATGTACGGGGCCACAGGATGGCTAGGCATTGGATGTATGAGTGTGGCTTGTCCCATGACACCAAGCTCTTTCCTAATTTGCTGTACAGTGCCGACTAATTGGCAGGCATCCATGGTTATCCACGGTGCTACGTGTGCAACTCTGCAACATCTCGCGAGCATTAAACATCGACATAGACTGTGTTTTGCATTGTGCCGATCTGGTGTTTGCAGCCATGCTGACATGTGGGTTTCGGGCATGCTTGCATATTGATTCGGCAGGTCCAGAAGCCTAGGCATCGCCAAGTAGTTTTTTTCGTTCTGGACACATGGTTGTGGCTGAGCTCTTGCGATGGGGAGCACCCTTGGGCCTGTGTTTAGCCAATCTCCTCTTGGCCTTCAATCCCGACATTCACCAAAAGGAGGCTTGGGAGGGCTTGGTGTTCTGGGCTGTACACTTAGCCTCTTAAGTTGATGTTCCTGAAATCACAATAGAGACGGGTATGTAGATTAAAATCTTTCCGGAGGTTTGTTTGGGGATACTTGGAGCTTTGATTGCACATTTTAATGCACGGAATGTTTGTTTCTTGCAGGACAATGACTTTGTCGAGCTCTTTGCTGGCATGGGCCATGTCACAGGAGCCTTACGTGATGAGCCTCGCCTGTGTATGATACTGTCTGTGAAACAATGCTGTAGCTTGCTCTGTCTTGTACTGGGTGACTGTCGAAGCTAGGACGGTAATGTTGGTGTGGCCTTGGACATCCAGCACAATCCCATTGCACTTGATATGACAACTGATGGTGGTTTTGCTGCTGCTCTCAATGAAGTTCGTCGGCTGAAGCCTGGTGGTGTCTGCGTTGTTGCCCTATGCTGCAACAGCTTCAGTGGCATGTGGCTAGTCTTACACATGTGAGAGGCAGTGTTGGGTGGAAGTGCTACATATAGAAATAAGCATTCGTTCTACTGCACAGGTCCCGGGCCACATCAGGACGGAGCATTATCCGACCGATGGGTAATGCTGGGTACAACTTTGTCGCGCAAGGCAATTTGCTGGCGGCTAGAGTTATGCTCATACTTCTAGTGGTGTCAGCAAAGGGCTGCCGCTGGCTGCTGGAGCAACCATCTGGATCGTTTCTGGATGACATGCCATGCTTTCAGTGGCTTCTGGACCGAGTCAGGGCAGCTTGTATTCAGAAGCCAAGTGATCACAAGTCTTGTGCTGCGATACTTGAGACAAATAGAGTGATTTAGTCTGCTCGCCTAGGTCTTCAAGGGCTACTGGTACATGGCGAACTTCGGCCAGGGTTGTGCCAAAAGGCATGTGGCCTGGAGTAATGATTGTGATTTCATCGAAGGAATTATTCGGGAGGGTGGCTTTCTCTCGAAGGCTGATCGCCAAGCTCTGAACCTTTCGAAACTCGCGCATCACTACCTCGATCCGAAAGTTGGCAAGATCCGCTACACTGGCAAGTCTTTGTTGCTGCCTGGTTCTGCGTGTCCCAGCTGTAAATGTGTGCCAACATGTTGTTACTGTTCTATCTGAAGCTGCTTCCGATGGGGTTACAGTCGGCACGGAGCATGTCACAATCTCAGGAAGTACCCGGCTAAGTTTGGTCAGAAGATTGCTGAGCTCTTTCGGTGCAGTGGTGATGCAGCAACTCACCATGCAACCAGCAAACCTAGCTGTGTAATCGTAGACTGTCCTGCATGCAACCATTGATCAGTGACTTATTAAAGACAAACTCAATTGAGGCCAAGATCCCTGGACCCAAGATGGCTGGTGATGTGGATTGGGGCAAAAGCGACTATGAGCTTGTGAAGTGCCTCTTCCCTGCCACCCTGGAAATGGACAGTTTTGGGGATTTGGCAAAGGAGGTGGCTTAGTGGAAATCTGTGTTGCAGTGAAGCTGGCATTCAAAAATGCACCCATACCTGTCCAAACTCATGTGAGGGTTCCCCCAGAAAAGACCCATGCCCTGAATGTCCCATGCACTGTTACATTCCGCAGGCCAAGCTACCGTCGCTTATCTGCTACCTCGTATTCTGCAAGCATCTGAATGCTCCGGGCCAGTGGGTTTCTCGATTGCAACATATTCAAAGTCAAAGTGTGGCACTTTCTTCAATTGCAGGCTGTAGTTTTGCTTGGGAGGGATCAGGAACTAAGGAGGATATGTAGATAGTCTTTAGGGACACCGAAAGTTTCCACAGCACTGTCCTTGGCACTGTTGGTGCCATAAGAAGCCAGTGTGATTGCATCGAGGTGGTAGTCTGCACATATTGATAACCTGGGATGCAACTGCTAGAGTTATACTAAGGACCATGTCGTGGAGCGGCTTCGAAAGTTTCTTGGGCTGCATTGCGCCTGGCTTCGTTTATTTGAGATATGTGTATATATATATATATATACACATATGTATGCATGTATATGTACTTGTATATTTAGTTACATACATATATATATATATATGTAGACATTGGGTTCTGTAGCAACACAAATTCAAGGCCTTTTGTCCTGACCTCTGTTCAGATCTATACAGGGCTGGGAGGGAAACATGTGCAGCAGGATAGTGTTCTGGTGTATTAGCCAAAACACGGGCTTAGGTAGGAGAGGGAGAGGGAGTCTTGTAAGCATACATACGGTTTCAAGCTTGAGTTCATGAAAGCTTGTTTTGGGTGTCTACAGGGCCTATATGATATCACATTGCATCTATCTAACAAATATGCTCTATCTTCGTGTGTGGAGCTTGGATGGTGGTTTCCCATTATATCACTGACCATAGAGCTTGGTCTTTAGGGTTTCTTCTTTTGGGGGAACAGGTCGTTTGGCTCAAAACTTGTTAAAGCTCCCATGCAACATCCTAGTTAACAGTAGATGGTAGCTACTTGTAAAAGTACTTTTGCAAAGGCCTCCGAACCTGTTCGAGTCCGAGGTCTAGGGATCCGAAGAAGTCCCAAAGCACATTTACACAGGCAAGACGAGCTCGACCCCAACAACCTGAATCCAAGGCTTCCCTTTCTGAAGTTTCAGCAGGAGCATCATACTTTCCCCTACCATTCCAACAGAGCAAAACCGAACCCCCTATAATTGAGGTACTTAGTTGTTCCTGTATGGGATGAACACTGATTGTAGAAGGTTTGTGTTCAGACTCCACGATAACCCAACAAACCCTAATGAAGGCTATAAGCCCCAATCCAAAACGTTCCAAATATTCTTCATAATACAAGTGCCACTCGATCCTGGGCAATCCTGGGTTCAACGCAAGCCTACAGGTAGCAATTGCCAGATACACCCTACTTGCGACTGAAGTAACATGCCCACTCTGAGATCCTAGCCTGGTGCTCAGTGTTCTCCAAAAGAACAGCCCCTAACCCAAGAAGCCCAAATGTTGCAGTGTGTGCCCATCTGGCCAACTTACTGCCTCTGCATGCTGCAGTGGAAATCGCAGGACTGTGCTGATCCTATATAGAATAGGGATACCTAAGCAACCGTTCAGCCGAGGTTTTCATAAGGGCTAGCTTCTGTAGATTAACACACTATCCGTGTGTTGGGTCTAGTTGAGAGGTTTTTCTTTGTGTGTCTAGGTTTCTTCCTATCTATACATGGGGGCTACTACACTAAGATGATATGCAGTATTCTCGTTGGGATTGCTTTCGGGTTGTTTGTGTCCAATGGGGTCTGCACTCCTTCAGGATCGAATCAGGGACAACACTGTGCTTGTGGGATATGTGGGCAGGTGAGCTAGACTTCTTCAGTGTCCGAATCCTCCCAAATGTTATCTTCTAGGCCCTAAAGAGGCCCACAAAGGCTGGTTGCGACTACATATGTTTCTTGATGGTGATCCATATAAACCTTTTGTGGTTTCGACGTGGCATTGGTTTAGTAACTAGGCTACAGATAAGATACCCCCAAGAATCCTACAAAACGTGCCCGGTCCAAGCCCCATGTCTGGTGCAAGCCAAGGCCCGGAAACATGCGACAGTTTGTCACAATAGTGGCCCAATGCAATAGCAGTGATGGTGTACCTGAAAATTAGTTCTCGGGTGAGGTTGTTGAGTTTGATATCAAGGCATGGATTAATGTTTGGTCGATAGAAAACAAAGCAAGCTTTGGACATGGTGTCCTGACTCGAGTCTCTGGGCCCACGATAGGCAACCGGGGTGCCACAGGGAAATTATGCTGACCCAACACACACACAGATCCCCTAGTGTAAAGTCCCTCCACACCAACTTTTTTTTGGGTATTTTAAGGGTGGTGTTGTGTAGGGTGCCTAGGGGCTGCCAGGGTGCTCACTATTGCTGTTGGTTTGTGTTCTAGAGCAACAGAGAAGCTGGCTCGGGTCAGTTTAAAAAGGGATTGGAACTAGCCTGTGCCCCAGTTGTCCTCCTAATTAGCCAACAGCCACCAAAGGTGCTCTGCCTATCGATATGAGTAATATTCCCACAATGCACCCACATAACAGCAAATGTTTCAGTGGAGCATCTACAGATAGTGTTTTCATGCTACAGTGGTATTACACTCTTACAATCGAACTATGCTGCTGGACCTTCTCATATGTATGGTTCGAAGCACGAATAGCTACGCCACCGAGGGAAACCCCACAAGCAGTGTGCATGCTTACTTAAACCAAATCCATTGGTATCCTGTCTTGGCAGTGCCTTTATGTACATCCTGCGGGCTAGATCATTTGAGCTCCTATCCTAACCCTAAGCTAAATTCGAGCCCCAAAAACAGTTTGTGCCCTCTGTCGCCGAGGTTCTTCTGGGAGGCGACCCCCGGCCGGCTGTCCGTGCTGAAGAGAACCTGCACCGATGGCCCAGAGGAACAGCTAGTTAAGCGCTCACGGGCGACCTAGTGAGCAGAAGGTCCAAGTCCCTGCTCAAAGCCAATGCACTTGCTAGACAGGAACTAGAAGGGCTAGCTACAACAAAAGTGGTTTTGTTACTTTCTGACCTAAATACATGGAAACATAGCAAACAAGTGTTTTTTCTCCCTCTAGGTTCCAAACTAGCTTAATTAGTGATGATCGACATCGGACAAACTCGCGTGAAAAGGCCGTGATCCGGCGTGAAACGGCCAGGATCCAGCGGGATCCGCGTGAATCCACTTTCTAGAACACATTAAGTTCCATATCGGCTGTTTCTGTTGTTTTGGTGCTATTCAACGAAGAAATACAAAATCTAGTGACCCGAACTAATTAGGCTAAGCCGGGCAATTTTAGTTGTATCCAAACTAGACTACAGCATATCCCTGAAAGCTTCCATAGCTGACAGTAATTGAATGTTCCAAAGGATGTTATGGATTTTGCTGTCCTTGGGGCTTCTTCCCTAAAGTCATTCACTATATTTCTGTTATATGAGGACGATGGCACCCAGCTAGTGGTTGGACTCGCTCAAGTTATAAGTTTACATTACAGGTGCTGACTGCAAACCTGCAGAGCAGAAGCCTGTTTGCCTAGGAGGGTTACATCTATAGGCCTAGCCACTGGTATTAACTCGCTACCTGTCTAAACGAATGTCCTTATGAGCAGCACAGAATCTGTTCCCTAGAACAATCATAAAACACTGGCTTGTTGGCTGTTGATTCTGGTACACCTATAATAGCTCTTGTAATTTTCTGAATGTGAAGAGTTCCTAATGTGATTTCTGCTGCAGTGACATGCAATTCTCCTTGCCTGCTACTCAAGGATTTGACAGCCTGTGTAGTGATTCCTTGCTGCTGTCGAGCAGAGTGAAGCATGGCCAAGACCAAGGGTGCTTGTGAGCCTCCAACTAAGGTGGCTAAGGCTGGTGTTAAGAAGGTTGCTGAAGCTGATGGTGCAGCTTCGGAAGCCTCAACCACAACCACAGCCAGCTCGTCGGGGTGTTTCCGAATGGATACACCTTTGATGGAAGGTGGTGACATCACCATAGAACAGCTCATGAAGGATGAAGAGATCTCCTTCAAAGAAGCTGTTGGTGTTGCTATGCGCCTTCGTGAGGAAATGAATGCCCTTGCTGTGGAGCGGGAGCAGGCTGTGAGCAGTGAGCCTGAGCCCAAACCTGCCAAGGCCAAGAAGCCTAAGCGCACCACGGTGCCTTCAGTGCCCACTGAGGCTGAGGATGGTGATTGTGATGTTGGCGGCAGTGGTAGTGCAGGGAGCAAGGCCCCCCGCAAGTGTGGGGCTATCCCCAGTGGAGCCGAGGCCGCCAGAAGCGAGGATAAGGCTACCGCAAGCGAGGTCAAGCCCACAAGCAAGACCGAGAACGCCACAAGCAAGATCAAGCCTGCAAGCAAGGTCAAGGACACCACAAGCAAGGTCAAGCCCACAGGCAAGGTCGAGGACACCACAAGCAAGATCAAGCCCACAAGCAAGGTCAAGGACACCACAAGCAAGGGTGAGGACAGCAGCACAGCCAAGGCACTCAAGCTGGCTTCCCCGTTTGTTGCAGTGGCCACTGACAAGCCTGCAGATCCTGATGAGCCTGTCGAGCCTAGCCCCAAGCTTAAGGCTTTCTGGGACAAGTACAAAGTGTCCAAGCAACCTGTGGAAGAGGATGTGCCTGAGACTGTCCCTGAACCTGAGCACATGGAGGAGAGCCTGGCTGTGGCACCCAAGCTCTTGCGTCTCCGTGCAACGACCGAGTTGGGAGACAGCTTACTGGAGGACACCAATCCACTCCCTCCTGCAGCGGTTCGTCGTGGATGGCAGCTTGCTTGTCACAAGTTTGTCACACATGGGTTTGTATGCATGTACACATATACATATATCTCTGATGTTTGTGCTTTGTCAGCTCAGGTCCTGTGGAACTTTGCATGTGGCTGACCAACAGCTGAGCAAGCAACGGGGCATGGATAATGCTGATACTCTTGTCATGGAGAATGCTTCCCAGATTCTTGCAGGGCACCTTGATTTACGTTATTATACATAAGTTTATGTGTGTGTGTGCGCATGCATGTGATGTGTCGATCATGGCTATGCATACTATGTTGTATGCTTTATTGCTGAGGCTTGGAGGGTCTGTGTCACAGACTGGCTCCTCATCCTCGGTGCAGGAATGCTTGAAGCTTCAGCAGATGATCCAAGATATGCAGCTGTACCAGGCTACGTTGGTGAAGAAGTTGGAGGCCAGTGGGCAGGATGTGCCTGTCGACCCCTCCAGCTTGGGGGCTAAGGTCGCTACGCAGGCTGAGGCCTCTATGGAGGCTAAGGTCCCTGCGGAGGCTCCCCGATGTGTGGAGGTTCCGGTTCCGGAGCCTGAGGATGATGACATGGATGGTAAGTCTGTGCACTCCGAAGATGCTGATGACGATGATGAAGCCATGTTGGGCTCTGATGGTGAGGAGCAGGCAGAGCCGGATGGCGACGAAGAGAGGTTGGAGCTGGAGGCGGAGCTCGAGAAGGAGCTGGCTGAGTTGGAGGTTTCCCCAGGGAGGCCTGTTGGGAAGGCTGACAAGACGAAGATCGTGGAGGAGGCTCCTGTGATGGGCGGGTCTAGGCGGGACAGCCAGCCGTCCTCGGAGCGCATCTTTGCCACGCAGTCGGTGACATCCAGTCCGGCTTCGGAGCCGGCTGCACCCCCTCGACCAGCTGCAGCAATGGAGCCCCCGGCGGAGGAGATCATCAACAGCCGCACTCACAAGCGTGAGTACATGGTTCTGGTGCCTTTCTCTGAATTGTTGTTTTGGCTGTTTGGGTTTGAGTGTATAGCTCTTTAGGCTTTGTCAGTTTCTTGGTATCGTTCTGTGTTCAACCTAGATAAGGACCGTCTGATGAAGAGTGGCACGTTGGCCACAAAGTGTCCGAACATGACATCGCTGGCCGAAGGCACGCTTAAGGCCGGCTTTCAAGCTACTCACCATTTAGGCCCATATCTGTAGATCTCTATCTCCATCTCCATCTCTCTCTCTCTCTCTCTCTCTCTCTCTCTCTCTCTCTCTCTCTCTCTCTCTCTCTCTCTCTCTCTCTCTCTCTCTCTCTCTCGATCTCTATTTCTCTCTTTATCTCTCCCTTTTTCAACCTCACTCTGTTTATTTGGCTTACTTTTTGTTTCTCTTCTCTCAACAGAACTAAGCACTCGTGCTGCATTGTACACTATAGATGGCCTCACAAATAGGTTCTGTGCAATCAATCCATGTCACCCTTGCCTTGGCATATCCTTGTTTTGTGTGTTCTGCTCCGTGGTGGAGTGTTCCTACACTTCCCTATGACGGTGCAAGGGCAGTCCCTTTCAGTGTCGGTGAATTGCAAACCAATGAATGCCTAAGTAAAGGGTAGCTACTTGATAGTTACCTGGCGAAGGGTCGGCTAATATTACACAGGCTTGTTAAGGGGATTGGGTCTTAAACGGTATGCATACATACACGACAAATTGATTCAGAATAAGCCAACAAGCCTCAAACCACTAACCTACGGAAGCTTCTAAACTTGTGGAAGTCAGACAATAACACAAACAGCCTTGTGTGTATTGCTAGATAATCCAATGTATGTGGTAGGAGTCATGCTGTAGCATGTGCTTGCTGTTGGCTATATACATGTAATGCACATGTATGTTCATGACGTAACTCAAAACATGCAGATAGTGATCGACATATTTGTATGCACATGTAGCTAGAATCTGTGTGAGTTAGGTCCGGGCTCGTGGCTAGATTTCCCGTTAGATGGGCAGATACCACATGTATGGATGGATTATGAAATGAAACCTCGAATAGGTCGAAGTAAATGTTTCATGTTTTCAAAGACATAACACACACACATATATATATATGTATATATATATATGCCATATGAAATAATGCACATGTGAACCTGGTATCTATATAGCATGTGCAAATTATGATAACACATATGTGTGTGTATATATATACATACATATGTATACATATATATATATATATACATAAATAATCAAATCATAATATATGTGTATATGTGCATGAGAGTATATATATATATATATATATATATATATATATATATATATATTCATATCAATAACTATGCACATTCCTGTTACACATGCAAACAATCGAGCTATGAAAGCAGATGGGTGATACCGCCAGGAACGCCAGGAGCTCCTGAAGCGCTGGGTGCAGTCGGGCGGCAATGTTCAGGCCACAGAGGCCTCCATCCATGCATCCAGAACCTCGCGATCCAAAGCTCGGAGTGTCAAACGACTCGTTCCGGTCAAGGACATGACGGAACCCCCATACCGGTTCAGCAAGCCCCAGTGCTGACATCAATATACAAATTTTATTGTGTATACAAATATCATGCTCTTCAATTGGTTTGTAATTGATCCTGTCAATCTGAATGCAAGTTAGGCAGAAAGTGGAGGCAATCATCGCCAAAGGTGGTGGCATCGCCGACCCTGATGCTCCAGGAGTGCTAGCTGAAACCCGCTTCTGGGTTACCCATATGGTCGAGGCGGCTGATGAGGTCGATGTGGAGGTGTCGCAGCGCCTCAGCATGAATGTGGAGCCCTCGGCTTCGATGGTTGATGGTATTCTCGGGAGTGACCCCCTCAACTCTGGCTTGACTGGCAAGAGCAAGACATCTGCTACTTCGGGGCCGGGTCGCAACATGGATGTTTTGCGTGCCTTTGACCAGTACAATACGGACCTAGCAGCCTCGATCAATGCAGGCCGAATCTCTGAACTTTGTTGTGATGGATGTTTCTCTTTGCAAACAACCTAAAAATCTGAACCCCTAAACTCCCTAAACTTCGAACTCAGGCATAAAAACCTCTAGCGCAAAGAAGCTGATTGCAATTGAACTCACCAACACGAACACCTTATCCGGACAGGAGCTACTGCTGCAGGATCCGGTGGAGCTCCCTCGCAGGCCCCGTCCACCAGAACTACCCGGACGAACAAGTCTTCGGGAAATGGGAATGGGGGCAACAAAAAGCGTCCCTTGATCGAGGAATGTTTCAAAAACGACGCCGACAAGCACACTCGCTGGAGTATTGTGGGCTGCATTATTGCACTATCAGTAGCACATAGATAAAACCTAGACGTAGGTGTTTAAAGAAAACCAACAACACCCTGTATATGTATAATGGATAACCAATCCTAATAATCATGTGCACCTGTTTATCTCGGCTTTCAGGCAATGAAGTGCGCCGGGAGATTGGCAACCTCACATGCATCCTCATGGACCTGCCTGACAACTCAGAGCTGAAGACTCTGCTGGCAGACCATCAACAACAACTGATGCAGCATGCTGAAGAGTCCTAGACTTAGTCGTAAGCCAACCCCAATATGCTACTAGTACCTTACAAACATAAGCCTCAAAATTTGATGCCAGAGGCTGAAGGGCAAGAAGACCTCATCGGCGATGGATCCTGTGTGTCGTGCAATCCACGACGAGGCCAGTAGTTGGCGGGGCTTCTTTTTTTGTTATGTTGATTGTAGGGTTTATCCAGTTAATCTATGCAGGTCGTCGAGAATCAGCTTGTCAAGGCGCAGGCGAAGGCTGTCGTTCTTGAGCTGAAGAAGCGTGACTAGGCTAGGTCACTGGCTGAACAACAGCTGGTGTACCAGCTGTTGCGACCGATTCTTCTACAAGGTGCTGGAAAGCTGGTGTGTTACAGCAAGCTGTAGCTAACTAGCTTGGAAATATTCTGGCTGTTGTATCTCCTATACATGCACTACCTTATATTGGGTTGCTACCAGTGCCGCCTTTTGAACAATCCTGGTGCTCATGCTTGCACCGGGCCCTGCTCCGATCCACTTAGAGGTGTGGACCAGGACAAGTATTGGGGAAGCCCAGATATCCGGGCAGTTTACATTAGGTATTAGGGGCTTGCGGTGCAGCGCAGCTGCATACTGGCTTCCAGTATGTGGCATAGACGCTTTGCAGTGCGCAACAAAAAAAGCACGGCCGTTCAAATGCATGTGTAGGCATGTCTGATCCGCTGAATTTGCTGTGATCCCAACTTGAAGCCAAGCCCAAGCACTAACCCCGGCCTTAATGTATTGTGTGTGATGCGTCCCAACCTCAGATAGTATGTGACCCTTAGCCCCCAATGCCTTCGCAGGTGAAGTGGCCACCTCCTCGATGTCATCAGCTGATCGGCACAATGCCTTGGATGGTAAGCCGCTGGGTCGGATCAAATACTGAGGACTTAATTCCGATGGGTTCCAGTACCGCATAGAAGAGTCTTATGTACAGAGCTCCAGGCTGTGTGAACCGAATACACCCTCGTGTAGGTCTAAGTTCCGGTACACCCACAAAAGCAAAACTAAAAGGCTAGGGTATTTGCAATAAAGAAACCCAGCTCAGGATCATTGGAGCTGTCTGCGAGGGACAAATGGATGTTACTTTGGCTTGTGATCTGGGAGCCTTGGCTCTAGGGGTTGATCCATTCAGTGTTGGATGGATATATTACTTCAGAGTTCATGCAGTGTGTGATATATCTTCCTCAAGCTCGGGATGCAGCTATAAGGGTCCTTGAAGTGAAATCTCCGATCGCCTGCAAGACCAGACTGGCCGAACACTTCCTTGATATAGGGTGTCTAAATGCATGATCAGGACAACCCACCTTGTTAAAATCGCTGAGGAGATACTTATGGATCGCATTTGCTGGCTGGATACGACACCCGGCCATTGCGAGAGGTGGAATTCCACAATCGCGTGGCATTATCTGGAGAAGCCTTAGATGCGGAGGTTTCGTACACACAAATTCCTGTGACGGTTCCCAACGAGGATGGGGATCAGGTGGTGTCTGTTGAGAGTTGGCCTGTTCTTCTTCCGAGTCAAGTGGTCCTTTGGTCTGCAAGTAGGCTTGCAAATCCTTTGATTTATGAAGAAATACCAGTACAGTTAACCTTAAACCCTGAACCCTCCTAAAAACCCTAGGCCTACCCACCCCCAACATATCCTTTATGTTGTCAGCTGTCCATTTCAGGCCAAAGCTTTGTTGCGCGAAGGGTTTCGGGAAACGCTGGCTCCGTTCGAAGTGCTGGCATCCTACTGGGCTACGATTCTACGAGATTTCCCGAACCATCCTATGCACTCCATGCCTCAAAACTGGGCCAGGACTGTTCCTATTCTTATTTGGGGAGATGAAGGCCAAGTTCGAAGAAAAAGCTGGATGGTGAGTACGTGGTGCCCTGACATTTGCATATATAGCCCTGAACCCGAATTCTTCTAAGCACCCTAACCATCTTATCAAATCTATTCTGTTATAGTTAGGGTTAGGAGGGTTGTGAACAAATCCAAAGATGACCTAGGACGCCGGACTTGTGCAAGTACCGTACCAATGGCAAGGCATCGAGATACATCATATTTTCCCTGCCAGTCAGCCGCTACCATGTGGATGATGCCAAAGTGAACCACTCGCTTCAAGCCCTGTATGACAGTATTGTCGACGACCTCAACAAACTTGCAACCGAGGGGCTGCCGGATGAGAAATTCGGAGATCCTTGTAGCAAGATAACAATATATGGGTATGGGTGTTTAGTCAATGGGTGTTTTTATGAAAGCTTCTCTTGGATCGGGATCTTTGTGTTTCTTTGTTGGGTTTACACTGGTTAACTCTATATTTCATATTTGGGAGAACTAAGACGATCTTCTTCTCTGTGGTTTCGGTGAAGGGAGACTTAAAATTCCTCAAGCAAGCCTTCAACCTGGTGCGCCATCCTGGAAGTGAAGAGGCAAGTTAATATATGGCTTGTATTGAAGCCAGCAAGGAGCTGTGATTAAGTCAACCAAAACTTATAAGACCCGATCCTCAAGGATTTACCAGTATCGGCTATTTATTGTGGTATCCTCAAAGATTTGCATGCCCTGAAGGTATGCCATCTCTGCTTGGCTTCCATGGGACGGTCTGCAAATTTTGACCGTGTTTACACAGATGTCTCCAACGGTGCCGGCTGGAGAGCGACGAGGGGCGTGATGGACCCGTGGAATGCTGCACCAGCCTTATCAAGGCTGGTAGGATTTTCCATGAGGATGATTGCCACGGATTTGTTGCACACGTGGAATCTTGGGTGCTTGCGGGATGTTGTTGGATCAACTGTTAAGATTTTGGTGCGAGACAAGCATTATTATCAAGGCTCGAACATCCAAAAACGCTTCAGAACTCTTTCTCGTGAACTTCGAAGCTTTGCAAGCTCCAATGGCATGCAGCTGTCGTTGACTGGGGTCAAGAAGGAAACCATTGCCTGGAAGTCCGATGCGTGCCCTGAACTACATGCTTCCGGACATGATGCCATGGTCTTCCTTAGGTACTTGGTGGCCAAGGTCCAGCAGCAAGCACCGCCCCGCTATAATGGCTTAGTCGTGAACTTATGGGCGGCTGATACTTTCATGAGCTGTATTCAGCATGGAGGTCCGTTTCTGACTGAAGATGAAGCTGCTACAGTATATGGTGTGGGCAACCTTTGGCTTACCAGTTACATCAAGCTGGCGAACGAGGCGCTCAACAACCATGAATACCTTTTTAAGTGCCGACCGAAGATGCATATGGTAAACCACACCGTCGACGATGCAGTGGAGCGCTTGTCGCGGCGCAATCCCAGCCAGGATACGACATGGATGGACGAGGACTACATAAAGACTGTCATGAGGATGAAGCGCAAGATGGACTACAGAACGATGTCGACTAACTGTTTGTACCGTTTCCTTGTAGTTGTCAAGCGAAGCTTGCAGGCAGCTCTGAAGGCGGACGGTTGCTAGTTTGTAGCTGCCATATACATATGTACTAAGAATGATAGGCTGGTTGATCCCATATATATTTATGTAATTACCGATGTACAGAACAGTACACTAGGTGGAGCTATTTAGCATAATGCCTCTGTAGGTACCTACAACAATTAGTGTACATATATAGGGTTCCAAATAGTTGCTATAACCAAAAGCCTTGCAGAGCTTGGAGCTCGTGGCCAAAGGGATCGGCTCTGAGGCTTGCAAAAGGGGCTTTGGGGAACTGTGGGGTTAACTATGCTCTACTTTAGTAAACAAGCTTTGCTTCGAAACAACAAAAACCCTAAAAACCCTTAATTCCCTAAATCAATGACTGTGCACATGATCTGCCACCTGGGCTAATTCAGATTGTGAACTCCGCAAATCCCAAAATAGAAGCTGGTCCTTCCTGACATCCCTACATTAAATCCTTCATCCCGAATGAGTTCTTGAGACCCAAACCCTGAACAGCTCAACCTGCCGAAGCCGAAACACAAAACCGTGCTTGCTTAAGATTCAAAGCTAGAGTTCTGCTTTCGGTTTCCCCGACCTTAACTAACTGGCCCAGACCTTTCAAACCTGAAGCTGGGAATGCAAGGGAAGACAGCTAGGGCTAGGGGGTAGGCCGAATCTTTTTTTATGGATGCTGTCTCTATTATACTATTTGCAGCGGTACATCTGGAAATCATTTGAAAACATCCTGAAGCCTAGCACCCTACCATTTGCAGTAATATCTTAGCAATCAGTGCAGCTTCTTTATAAAGCCCTTGAGCCCAAGCCAGTGAACCCAAACAGAACTTCTGAAGTTCCATAACCTAAAACCAGAAAGCCTCGATAGAGGCCCCATGAAGCCACATAAGTTTAAAGCCTGTTTCCGGATACGTGCAAATCCTTTATGCATTTACAATATATTCTCACAAAGTGGATGTTGTAGAACTGGAACTCGGAACCTTGTCTCGGAGAGTTCGATGTTTAGGATGAGGCCCATATCCTGAATGGGTCTTGAAACCCTAAAGGGGTTAGGGCTTAGGGTTGACGGCTTAAGGCTTAAGGTTGGGGCTTTAGAGGGTTTAAGGATTAAGAGCTTGGGGTTTAGGGCTTAGGGTTCGGGGGTAGGGTTGAAGGTTTAGGGTTTGGGGGTAGGGAATTCAAATTTCTTTAGGGCTTAGTGTTTGGGCTTAGGGTTTAGGGTTTGGGGTTGGGCTTTCGGGTTAAGAGGACTTGGGGCTAAGGTTTAGAGTTGTAAGGTTAGGGTTTACGGTTTGGGGTTCGGGGTTTGGGATATGTATATGTATATGTATATGTGTATACATTTTCTATAGATCCTGGGTAACCTGCCGGTTATATATGGTAACTGTAGACCTGTATACGTCCAGGTTGATTCAAGCGGTTGAATAGTACGAACAGGGTTTCAACTTGATTGGCTTGTCTATCGAATTGTTAGTTGTTTTTTCTGTATTTTTTTCGTGTGGGTCCCTCCCAACCGGAATTCCGGGCCTTCTGAACAAATATAAGAAACTGCGAATTCCAATGTGTTAGGTCGGCATGATGCAAATTTTGATGCTCATGATAACAAACTGTCTGGGACATTCATCCTGTCATAAATATGTCATTATGTCATTGTACATAGCTTTAAAAAATCACTTTTCAAATGATCCTGATATTTCCTGATGATCTTGATGCTCTGGATGGCCTTCATATAAAAACTGCTTTTTGATGGCTCAAACATGATGAAGGCCATCACGTCTCCAAGGTTAGAATGCTTCCTGCTCCATGGCCGTAGGGTTGCTGTTTTAGGGCTTGCTTGAACTTTTATGTAACTCTGTCGCAAAGGCCTCAGTTTATAGAAATCCTGGTTTTCAGGGTGTAGGCTTTAGCGTTTAGGGCTTTAGGGTTTAGAGAGTCTGTAGAAATTGTTAAAGGCTTTGGGTGCCAATAAGTGTTGACCGAAACGTGTTGAGAAGGTTTTTAATTGAACTTGATTCTGGGCCGCGGGCTGGGCTCTGGCAGGGGGGGCTGGGACTGAGCCGGGGTTGGGGGTGTTTGGAATTGGTGGGCCGGGGGAGCGGGGCTAGGCTCGGTTGGGCTGCTGGGTACTGCGTCGGAACAACTGTCATCGTTTGGCGCCACCCTTGACCTTACAACTTGCCTAAACCCTTTTCTACAGCGGGTTCTGACTGTCATCGTGTCAAAGTATACACGGCGTTTTCTTCAAATTCATCGGAATTGAACAGCCTGTTTTGACCGTAGTGAAAACTAAAGCTGCTACTCTTATCCCCATATGTCGAGACCCTTTGAGTTAAAAACAGAAATCATGTTCGAAAACATAAGAACAGTCGTTGTTTTGTTCGATTGTCGCGTTTTTCTCATGTCGCTAACGATTACAAGCGCAGCCCTCATAAACCCCAAACCCCGAACCCTTTTCGCTATCAGCTTTTGTTCTTATATCTTGCACAACGGATACCTGGTCGGAAGTAGATGTTGGAACCCTAAACCCTAGCCTAAATGCTCCGCCGTGTTCTAAACCATAGTCCTCTTTCGGTTCCCTTTCCTAGGTTAGCTGCATACCATCAGCGAAACCGCTCCAGAGTCGATGATCTGCTCACATCATAGCTGCTCTGCCTCGGACTTCCGCCGCCGACCCAACTTAAAAATCTAAAATAACTAGACGATAACAGCCCCGCCAGGTCCGCGCAATACGATCCGACTCGTCAAGCCTTTGAAACATCCAAGCTTTGATTTTTGATCTCCTTATACAATACAAGTCAGCAAACGTTTGGCTTGTTGGGTTCTTAGGTCCAGGTATATCTCTAAATCCTTAACCAGGCAAGCCCATTCCCCGTGCTCGGCCAGGAGAAGCTGGAGTTAGACGGAGTGACGCATGCACCCGAGACCCTTGGCCCAAGCAACGGTAGGGTTTAGCGTTTAGGATTGTTTCCATGGACCCCCCGGGTAAATAAAAGATCGAGCGTTTAGGGCTGTTTCCATGGACCCTCCGCGTAATTCAAGGATTTCGAAGGCCAAACAAAGGCTTGCTAGGGTTTAGGGATTTACATGGATGTTCGGTTTCGGTGCCTAAGGTTCCCCAGAGTTTCCGACATACCGTAGTAGTTGAAGAATATTCGTGAAAGAACAGTAGGATACCCAACATGTTTTGAAGCATTCCTTCTTTTAAAGTCCCAGACGCCAATACCCACCGCCCAACATGTTCATGACTAGAGAACGATGCTGCTGACGCTGATGATGATGACGATGGTGACAATGATGCTAGTGATGGTGCTGGCGATGATGATGACGACAGTGACGAACATGATGATGACGACGATAAGGGCGATGGTGATGACGATGATGGTGACGATGGCGATGACGATGGTGATATCCATACGACGATGATTGCAACGATGATGATAACCACGATGATGAAAACGATGGCGATGACTGGGGTGACAACGATGATGACGATCATGATAACGATGCTCATGGCGATGGTGATAGCCTGATAACGATGCTGCTGCCGATTGTGATGTCCAAGATGATGACGACGATGTTACCCACCATGATGGCCATGATGGTAACCATGATGATGACGATGCTTCTCACGATGGTGCAGACGATGACGATAACGACGAGTATGACGACGATGATAACGATGACAATAACAATAACGGTGATATGTTCTGCGAGTCACGGCTTTCAGCGTGGGTCTGCCAGCCCTTTAACTTGCAGCAGCGAAGGGGCGATCTGCAAAGGGTGGCTGCGTACAGACCATTTTTCGTTTGTTCTTCGCCTCACAAGCCTTGATAAACTTGTCCTAATCTTCAAAACCTTTGCCCTCACCAGCGCTTTAGCCGTCTCTCGTAACACTGCCTGCGCTGCCCGTTTTTGGGGCCTGGTGCCGTAAATAACGCAGATGGAAGAAACATTTACATAGATTCAAACCAGAGCTGTGGTTTTCAATTTGAATTCTAGCTCGGGTGTACGCAGCATGATCCAGGTGCAGCATGTAAGGTTTGTAATGTAGGGTTGAGGATTGATGTGTGGGAGTCAGGCGTAGGATGCAAGTTCGGCTTTTGGGATTGAGAGTTCAGGATTTGGGGATGAGTAATGAAGGGGTTTGAGCACGTTCATTTTTTTCAACTCTTAAGGTTAAGACGAAGCTTCTACTTGATTTAAGAATGCCAAGACCGAAGTTTACCACAGATAATAGCCGATAGATCCGAATTTCGAAGCATCCCGGTGCTCCAAGACTATTTTTCTTGCAATGGGTTGGGGGTTGGGTTTAAGTTTTTGGGCTCAGGGTATTTTACGATTGGCAGTTCCCGATTCAAAGCTTTCGCATCCCATTATCAAACCATGTCAGACAGACCTGTAGGATCCCCAAAAAAACGGTAAGCCTTAGTTCGCAGTCGCAAGGTATCTCGGTCTCCCGTCGCCCATCTTTGTAACTTAGGTATCTTATGATATACCCTATACCCAAAACAGGAGCCCTGTATATTCCTAGGTTGCTGGGGATCCTAGGTACCCTGCCTTTGGTCCAAGCTCCGCTCTGGCAGAAGAGCGCGCATCCGGAAAGCCGTGGTACGGACGCTCGGTCCTGCGCATGGTGAATCGCCTGTTGTGTTGTGTTACAAGGACAGGGTTTGTACTATAGGGGCTTTTGTAGGTTTTAGTGTTTTCGTGCTTGGGTTCTAGTGTTGTGCATTGGGCTTCGGAAGATGCTGAGGTATTGGACACTTTAGGTTTAGGTTCATCTATGTTGCAAGGCTCAGGGTTCAGCGGGGCTTAAGGAACTGGGTGCAGTTACTAAGAACAACAAGCCCTCCTTGCTTCTGATGTTTTTCATTTCAAGAACCCTGATAAATACAAAGATTTCGTGTAAACAGAACAGAAAATCAACGTACTAACCAATGGAAAACCCGCACTCGCATCTACTCTCACCGAACCACAAACTTGGCTTTACCTTACAGTCCTAAGCCGTTAACTTTAAACATGCTAAACGCAAGGTCCTAAACCTAAGCCACCGAGGTAGTCCTGAGATCTTGAAGAAGTGGCTCCCGTGGCTCCAAGGTGCTTAGCATCTGAGCCGGACCGAACTTCAAGATTTCTTGAATTCTCTATCGGTTCGAAACTGATCAGGAATCCTTTTATTTTAAGAATATTGCCTACTATATTATAATATTATGTTGTATTATGCTGCATTATGCTATATTCTACAGTAATTCATATATACATAGATAATTAAATAAAAAAATAAATGAGTGTGTGTATATATATATATATATGTACACACAATTCTTTCCTGCTGATGTCTTGTTTTCCACTTTGTTCTATTATATGCTATGAATTATTGTTTTATTATAGTTATACTGGATATGTATATATATATATATAGATGTATCTATATATGTATTACGGAAATTGGAACAATGATAAATCGATTCACGTGTAAAAGATATACGGTTGAATATATTGTCTTCTTACATACCATCTATTTATTCTCTTTAATCGAAAGGTGGGCTCTTCGGATAAGCGTGCACAGTAATAGCGCAAGCCACGGAATACTCGCACAAACCTTGGGAAGTAATGGCGCAAATGTTGCAGCGCAAAACCTGCTAGCACTGATCAGTAGTATAGTCCCGAAAGCATTCTGCTGTCAGAAGCTGTCTGGTTTCTCTTGTTGCTACTTTCTGGTGTGTGCCGGGGTGTGTGCCGGTGTGCCGGTCGGGGGTGTGTGGGCTGTCTGGCCTGCGCTTGCAAGGCATCTGCAAGGGCCTGCCGGGAGCTGTCTGTGAGAGCGTGCTTGTGTGGGGTGGTGGGTGCGAGTGTGCGGGGGTGGGCAGTTCCGGCTGTGATCGACTTTCGTAATTTCGTACCATCTTCGAAGGAGCATGCATCATTGGTCATTGTTTCTTACTGCAGCGCAGCGATGCACAAATTCGCAGTTGAAGAAACATGCTTTTGCTCAAAGCGTCGATCGCACCGTGTTGCACGGAAATCGTAGCCAAAGAAAAATGTGATTCATACGAACATCATAATGCTTCCGTGCTCGAAAGTAGTGTCGTGCATACTGCCGCGAAATATATCGATAATTATGATATATGTCGTCATATCTTGAACTAACCTCTCCAACAACATATTCCGACGGATAGTCTCAGGTTAACCTTGAGTCTGTGGACTAAGAGAATCTTTAATTTATATACCTCGAGCTTTGTCGTGTTATGATTCGAAAGCGTCGGCGTCGGCTTCTTCGTTGGAGGGTCCGTCGATGAGTAAGTATATATTGATTAGTAATTAGTATAAGTTGATGCAAGCCTTGATGGAAGGACGCTTCTTATTTTTAGGAAGATATG
>CAJNDT010002847.1:0-27651 GCA_905221615.1 Symbiodinium sp. CCMP2592
TACATGCATACATGCATACATGATAACATGCAGACGTGCATGCGTGGGTGCGTACTGTATGTCCCTTAAACCTTAATTTATCCTTGTAGATGCCAGTGCATACCACTTCCGACATTAGCTGTAGGTCATATACCCAACCAAGCCCGACCTTTTGCTAAGTAAGCCGAGCGAGCACTATGCCGCAGTATACCGATAGTAACTATCAGCATTTATACACTCGATGCACTGTGCTGTCAATATAGAACATGTAGAACAGCTGCAATCGAAGTACATCCGCCAACCACGATGCCAGAAATCACAAACCTATCGTTCTTTGTCATGAAGTCGAAGTGGAGCAGGCAACAAACCATTCCAGCATTGAGCCTTTTGTAGCAATCATGTGGGCTTTTTCAGAAGAAGCACGCTGAACTGTTGAATCATTGAGCCAGTTCATCGCCCCTGCTGAAGCCAGTGGAAGCATTCAACAATGAGGCAGTTTTTCCTTTTTCGGAGCATAGGCATACTGCTAGGCGAACCGTTTGGCTTAGAAAGAAACCTACTAGACCCCATCATGGGCGATCGCCTTCTCAGAATTGTTTATTGTTTATGCATGTTCAAAGAAAGCAACAAAATGCAGCTGCTGAGGGGGCCGGCTGGCTGACACCAGCAGCAATGACTGCTGGCATTTGACTTCTTGGGCTTTTGAAGATCTCTGGTGTTCAGACAATGTCACAGAGTCCCAAGCAGGACGATGAGTACGGACACTGCATGCTTCCGGGTCTTTAGCGAGCTTCACCAGTGAGCTTGCCACACCTGGTTTCTGGTGCCTTTGGCACAGCATAGCGCACAGCGAGAACAGATGCCGCTCCTAATTGCTGGAAGTGGCGAGCTCAGTAGGGAATTCGATCAGGACGCAGAAACGAGGCGCCGAGCAGAGTTAAAGTTAGGTCCATAGGCAACAGCGTCTCTTGTAATTGAGTTGCCGCGCATAATACTTCGTGCACAACTGCCTTGCTCCATCCCTGAAATCTCGGATAAGTAGGGCTAACTGGGGCGGCTTTTGTTCTTTATGCACGCAGGCTGTGATGGCTTTTCGGGGTGCCATTAGGGGAGACCGGGATCCGGAGACGACGCTCAGAGCCAGGTGACGCAACTCCGAGACCGCGTCCTAACGTTGGAGAGCCTCCAATGCGGCATGGGCGAATGTCTGCAGGACAGCGGGAGGAGGGAAGGGGCCGCTTGGGGCGTAGGGGAGAGCAGTTCTGCGGTGCCGGGCGCAAGGGCTCCCAGCGCCGCACCAGAGAAGCCCAGTCGAAGGCGAGGATGCGGAAAGGACCTTAAATCTTAAACCCCATAGAAGAATCCTCCACCCTCAACTGAGAGCCCTGTGAGGCGGAGGAGGCACGCCGTGAGCTTGTCGAGGCCAGCGCATCAAACTGATAGCATTGACTCGGCATTGACATCATCGCAGGAACTCGGTCATGCTCAGCATTATCGTCGTCCTCCACCTCTCCCCAGCATCACCATCGTCATCATCGTCGTCATAATCACCATCAGCACCATCAGCATCATCACCACCATCACCACCATCATCACCGTCATCATCGTCATCATCATGATGATCGTAATCCTGATCGTGCACATGATCATGTTCGAGCTAACAGGTCCGTGTTCGTTGTGCTACACGTGGTTCCTGCAGACTTAAACTTGATCGAGGCTCGGCTGCATGTGCACCAGCAAGACGAGGCACGATTCCCTCGCCGAGCTCGGTCGCAATTCAAGAAATCACGCTGTGCTTGCGGGGACGGCGGGATACTGGTAGACTGACGTGGGCTTCGGCAGCCCTGCGCCAACTCCGAAATGCCAACCTTTCCAAGCACCAGGGTTCCCTTTGCTTTTGCGAAGACTTGGCTTGGACTGGCCTCAGGCTGCGAAGCTGCGACCCCACCTTGGTGCCACGCTTGGAGAGGAGTGGCAGATGGCTTTGTGGTTGCTGTCGCAGATGCCGGCAGCCGGAGTTGTGCCGAATGTTGTCAGTTTCAGTGCAGGCATCAGTGCGTATGAGAAAGGTGGCGAGTGGCAGATGGCTCTGTTTTTACTGTCGCAGATGCCGGCTGCCGGAGTTGTGCCGAATGAGATAAGCTATGGTGCTGGCATCCAATCTTGTGGCACTGCCCGCATCTGGGAGCTGGCCTTGTACTTATTTGCCTCGATTACAGGGAACCAGCTACAGCCAGATGCAGAAACGTACGGGCAAGCCATAGATGCAGCCTCGCCTGAGGCGGTCAGTTTCGAGCTTTTTGATCAAGCCATGCGGAACCAGACGTGGCCAGACATCTGGCAGAGAGGTGGAGCTTGGCTTGATCTGCATGACCACTCCTGTGGTTCAGCAATGCTTGCGGTGTCGTTGTGGCTCGCGGAGGTTGTCCGCAGCAGCTTGCCAGGATGCCGAGACATGCATCGATATCGCCCGCAGTCATCACAGGCTGGGGAAAGTCCTGTATGCCCTGGCAACCTGCTGGTTCAGCCCTCCAGGTATCCGTCCGCAGATTCTGGGATGAACGTGCTATCCCCTGCAAGATCCATCCGCTGAATCGTGGGCTTTCAAAGCCCGACCTTCGAGGAATCGACCCCGAGCCGCTTCGTGCACTGTACCCATCCTCACCTCAAAGGGGTTCAAAGGTAGGAGGATGAAGGTAGGTGAGGTAGTCCCAAAATACGAGTCCTTGTTTAACGGATCCAAAAATCCTACCTACCTTCGTCCCACGTTTTGAGGCCTCCTACCACCGACATCACCGAGCAAACAAGTCAAGTTTTTTTGTTGAAGACGGGATGTTTTCTCCTGGATTTGATAAACCCCAAACCCTAAGCCCTAAACCCTACAATAAACCTGTTTCAGAGTTTAGGGCCACTCCCAGGCATTAGGTCTGCAGGATTTTGGAAGCAGACACGCACGCGCATACATGTAAATGTGTGAGTCACTCCAGGGTCTAGAAGACAACTGAAGTCGTCATGAAGGAGCTGTTCTTCTTGAGAGTTTTGCAGTTTCAGGATTTCCAGGAGCCAAGGCTGGTAACCGCACTGGCTGCAGGCACCGATCACGAGGCTTTGTGGTCCAAGCGAAACAAGCCCAGGTTGTACCCAGCCCTTGGCCTCCAACAATTCGTACGCACAGACGAACTTTACGCACCCTAATCCACAGAAATCAAACCCCAAATTGCCCTAACACTCAAAAACCGACGAACAGAGCCTTCAACAACAAATCCTCAACCCCACATCGGGGCCCTTGAGCGCAAGTTGCAGCTGACAGCCCGGAATTGCAACATATGGCTGCGGGTTGATACGGATCCAACTTCGTTACCGATGGAGTGTTTCCTGTGGCTGTGGGCCGCGGTGGCCAAACCAAAGGCACGTGGAGTTCTGTCAGGGTTTTCTGCAGTCCCGAATTTCGAAAGTATGCAGGTTGGATATGTTACAACAGTTTGCATTGTGGAATCACTTAATTGCACGTTGTCGTTCGGAGGAAGCATTCACACAGCTATGCTCAAGTTCAGTCATGACTTTATGGGTGTTCTTTCGTGGCAAAGCAGGTTTGTTGCCCCTTCGGCGAAGCCTTCGCAAAGATCGTCGAAGAGGCGCGCATATGTTGCAGATCAAATGAACGGTGCAGGCGCCGCATGCACAGTAGCAACATTGATTTGGATTTCCAGTGATTTAGAGGTTTGCGGGGAAGCCGTCACTATAAGAAGACAGCGCGATGCGCTTGGCAGGCCAAGGCATCCAGCGAGGATGCGGCTTCACTACGAGAGGCCTGTATGGGTGTGCTCCGTGAGCTGCCGATGGTCGCAAAGTGTTTCTCTGAGCACACCCTGTTGCCATAAGATAGTGTCATAGACTAGGCTACAATATACTACGGTGAAACTTTGATGAACGAAGGTACTAACCGTTTAAATCGCATGTAAACCCACCTTCGACCACCCCTTCTGCTGCTCCCCGCCACCTACCACATCCCACCACTGTACCACCCCTTCTACACCCTGTCAATAGTCAACAGTCTATCGTACCACCCCTGCCACCCTCACCATCCCCCTCCACCCCTGCCCGCCACCCCCTGCTGTCCAAAGTTGAGGTCTTCAGGGCAGCCGGACGAGGGAGGGTTAGTAATGGTTATGTGGTTAGATGTGGTTAGTATGTTTTGGATGCAAGTGCTTCGACGTTCCTCAGCCATGAACTCTGGCCCCTATCACGGAGAGCACAACTGTAAACTCCAAGCCCCATTTCTCCTCGGCTCTTTTTGACATGAAACGATACATGGAACGATTTAATGAATGTATGGTAACGTTTAAGTACGGAAGACCAAGATCCCATCGCAATGACGAACTTACGGCCCGAGACTTGCTCAATGGTGATCTTGATAGATGCAGTTTAATATAACGCAAGCAGCCATCCCTCGGAGTTGGAACTGCTCTTGAAGCCCGGAGTGCACTGCGTCCTGCACGGGAAGGCGTGCGGCAAAGATGACGGTCTGAGCCACTTGGGAAATCAGAAGCAGGGACTAGACTTCACGTTGGGGCGACTCTGGCTCAGAGTTCCTCGCAGATATTCGTGAATCAGGTGCTAGATCCTTGGGTTTTTCGGATGCGTGCAGCTGGAGTTTCTGACAGAGGGAGCGACGCTCGTGAGGCTCCGTAGACTCACTGGACAGCTTGGGGGAGCCCCGAGGTTTGAACTCTATCTCACACGTCCCCGACGTCTCCAACATCTGCGACCCAGTCACCGCTGACTTGGGGTTCCACGATGCTCGGACTGGAGACTAGAAGCCCTTGACGTGGCCAAGTCGGCTCCAGACAAATCCCGAAACCCTCCGAAGGCAAGACGCCCCAAGACCCCCAACTCCAGAGCCTGTGACTTGCTACTTTCCTGTGGGCGCTGGCGTATGTCGAAGCTTGCAGCCCGAAGTCTTCAGCCTTGGCCGACCCTAACTTTCTGAGACTTCGTAGTGCCTTGGTGAACAGTTGCTCCAGCACAGCCAGGATGGCGTGTCCGACACGGACAGCACGTTCTGCTCCGATGGAGCGTCTGACTCTGCCCTGGATGGATCGACGAAGGAGAGCGCTGCAAGATGAGGGGCAGAGCAGAATGGCTCAGATGGAGCCCAAAGAGAGAGGGAGACACTTTCGAGTCCTGCCACAGAAGTGCTTGCGAATCAGGACGCATCCTCATCCATGGACATCTGCTCCCTCCCGCTGGAGCACGCCCGGCCGCCAAGAATCCAGCAGCTCTAAGCAGTGGCGCTTGCGGCTTCGGAGCACTTCACAAGTACCATCACAGGAGTTTTCTATTCTCGCCCCTGCAACATATATTCAGCCGGGCCGACACTGCCACTGCTGCACGCCTGAACCTGTCTTTGATTGTCGTAGACGGCCGCAATCCTCGCAACTGTGCCGAGGGTGATCCAGCAGATGGATCGGAGCAGCAGAAGAAGATTGAGGCTGTGTCCAACACCGCTTCGGAGCATCTCCTGTTCTATGAAGCCCTACAGTAGGGCCTGGAGTCCCGGACCTTCCTGAAGCCCTGTAGACTCTAGCCTGGCAGGAGCTGAAGCTCAGAAAGCAGAGCATTGACATGCAGAAGGGCAGGAACAAGGCCCGAAGCTCTTGGATTGCCGGCGGTCCGGTTCAGGGCCACCTATCGCGGAGACCGCAAGTTCAAACTCCAACTTACGGCCCAAATCTTACTTGGCTCAATATTCGGGGAGAGCAATGGTGATCTTGATAGATGCAGTTTAAGATAACACAAGCAGCCGTCCCTCGGAATTGGAACTGTGCTTGAAGCACGAAGTGCACTGCTTCCTGCACGGGAAGGCGTGCGGCAAAGATGACGGTCTGAGCCACTTGGGAAATCAGAAGCAGGGACTAGACTTCACGTTGGGGCGGCTCTGGCTCAGAGTTCCTCGCAGATATTCGTGAATCAGGTGCTAGATCCTTGGGTTTTTTCGGATGCGTGCAGCTGGAGTTTCTGACAGAGGGCGCGACGCTCGTGAGGCTCCGTAGACTCACTGGAAAGCTTGGGGGAGCCCCGAGGTTTGAACTCTATCTCAGACGTCACGTCCCCGACGTCTCCAACATCTGCGACCCAGTCACCGCAGACTTGGGGATCCACGATGCTCGGACTGGAGACTAGAAGCCCTTGACGTGGCCAAGTCGACTCCACACAAATCCCGAAACCCTCCGAAGGCAAGACGCCCCAAGACCCCCAACTCCATTGCCTGTGACTTGCTACTTTCCTGTGGGCGCTGGCGTATGTCGAAGCTTGCAGCCCGAAGTCTTCAGCCTTGGCCGACCCTAACTTTCTGAGACTTCGTAGTGCCTCGGTGAACAGTTGCTCCAGCACAGCCAGGATGGCGTGTCCGACACGGACAGCACGTTCTGCTCCGATGGAGCGTCTGACTCTGCCCTGGATGGATCGACGAAGGGGAGCGCTGCAAGATGAGGGGCAGAGCAGAATGGCTCAGATGGAGCCCAGAGAGAGAGGGAGACACTTTCGAGTCCTGCCACAGAAGTGCTTGCGAATCAGGACGCATCCTCATCCATGGACATCTGCTCCCTCCCGCTGGAGCACGCCCGGCCGCCAAGAATCCAGCAGCTCTAAGCAGTGGCGCTTGCGGCTTCGGAGCACTTCACAAGTACCATCAGAGGAGTTTTCTAAGCTCGCCCCTGCAACATATATTCAGCTGGGCCGACACTCTGCCACTGCTGCACGCCTGAACCTGTCTTTGATTGCCGTAGACGGCCGCAATCCTCGCAACTGTGCCGAGGGTGATCTAGCAGATGGATCGGAGCCGCAGACGGAGGCAGCTGGAGCGTTTGTGGGTTTCGCTGAGCAAATGATTCAGGGAAGGAGTGCTTTTGTCCGATTTTCTTGGCGTTGTTGATGTTGCTTGTGACGTGGCAGCTTCTGTCGTTGTGCATGTTCAAGGGTAAGCTCTGAAACTTTGTGCAAGATTCCCAGACAGCCAACGCGAGCTCCTAAATCACCCCGTGACTACGAGGACAATCATCCGGTCTTCCTGAACATTTACCATGTGGGCGCCTACGTGCTTGGACATCAACTGTTTGCCTAGTTCAGGTTTCGGTGTGAGTTTGCTGCATGCACATGTGGGGAGATGCGAAGGCTCGACAGGATTGCCGCTTCAGATGTTTTGCTTTTCGGTTTCCAAGCCCGAGAACTTAGCCCGAAGTCTGCAAACCTTATCGGAACAGATTGCAGCCCCATCGGTCGCTCTCAGGCGTATTGGATGAACGGCCTGTTTGCCAACCACTTTTCGCCGGTGACCTGCTCTAAGATGTTGAAATGATCTTGCTGCCAGCGCATGGATCCTAGAGCCGATGCGGCATGGGCACAGAGTACCTAGAATTATCAGAAGGTTGATTTCCCCGCACGTCGAAGAACTGCGAGTCTCAGGTGAAGCTCGGCGGCGCCTTTCACCTGGCCGTTCAGGTTGGCGACGAGGAGCAGCTAAGCTGAACAGCGACAGGAGAGGTTGTTGAGGCGAATACATTGTGTTCCCTGGCCGCCCCACCTGTAAGCTTCATCGCACACCAGGTTTTGCCTCGGTGCGAGCCTGGGCACATGTTGAAGTGCGAACCCTCCTACCGTCCTACCGCCTCGCTCCCCGCACAGATGGGGAAAGGCTGTTGTGCGTTCAATTTTCAGGTGGGCCTATGGCTACACGCCGCAGGGCACCGGCGTGTACAAGACCATCCCACGCTCCGCGCCACTGTTCCGGGAGAGCATCGAGCTGCGCCTTTGCTGGATGCAATTCGATGGTGTGGCTTTTGCGGCTTTTGCATTGCAAGCTTACATGGTCTAGCATGAGCGGCATTTGACAAAGTTGCATGTGAGCCATGCGCCTTCATGTGCTGTTCAGTTCGGCTTCGGCGACATCTACCGCACAGAAGGGTAAAGTAGATGTCACCAAATTAGCGAGTCGGGTTGTCATGAGCCGGTGGCTTCTGGGATTTCCTTGCTAAGCGAGGCTTCTGGGATATGCTGTTCATGATTCATGATTGAACGGAGTACGTGAACGAGGGCAACTTACACGTTCGGTTACTTTTACGTACCTGTGGAGCACAATGCGCTTGAGCGTGATGGCACGGCCGAAAGGCTCCGCAGCTCGAAACGACATCCACCCCAAACATCCCCAAACCACGAACAAAGGCCCTTAACCCAAGGATCCGCCGGTCTGGTAGATCTGGATTTGTTGCGAGCCGAGGACTCCGACACAACAGTCGGAGCAGCAGATTGCAGAGCTCTACCGTGATTTAGAAGCTCCGTTGCACATTCATTTGATCTGTTGGGACCGTAGGATGGACGAACGACATTTTACGTTGTTGTGTTGTGCACGAGGCTGGTCAGTGGCATGGCCGTGAGTACCACCTCCTTCAGCGAAACTGCTGCCATTTCGCAAGTGAGGCTCGCTCCTGCCTTCGCTCGTGTTGTGCGAAGACCTCCTCACGGTTTCCGGTTTAGGCTTTCGGGTTTTTATGCCCAAGGTGTGCGAGCTACTCGGTGCCGGAGATGTGCCAGAATGGACTTTTCGCCCTTCCGCAGCAACCCAGATCTGTTAGAATGAATGGGCAGGCTTTAGTGCTTGTTGCACAGGTTTAGGGGTTTCTCGCAGCATAGACGCGGGGTTGGGGGGTGCAGCTGATAGTGTGGGTGTACAAGGTTTGCCAGAGGATCGTATTGCTGCATTTTCATCTAGGCTCTGTCTCGCTTTGTTTTCCATGCGCTGCCTGTTGCACAAACAGGCTTTGCCGACCGCTGCTGTGCGACCTTCGAGGCCTCTTGCAGTGCAAAGAGCAGTTCGCTGGTCCGGGTGCATGTTCGTAGAAGTTGCAGCGCAATTTACTTTAATAAATTCCCCTACCTATGTTGGTGTGCATGTGCGTGTGCATGTGTGTATGTATACACAGGCCGCTGCAGGGACCTATGCATGGTCATAGCCAGACCGCACAATTCGGAAGTACACCCTGCCAAGTTCTAAGTCTAACTGTATGTCAACAGACCCGTAAACATTGTTGCCATGCAGTCTTGCTAGTGAAAGCCGCTATTCCATATTCTGTTCCTTAATTTTATACTATCTCGGTTACCGCGTGCTGGTACATACTCTCTCGTGTCAAAAGAGAGTTTATGCGGATCCTCACGCGATTGTATTGCTTTATCTGACCAGTACGATGAGCATGATCACACATCCTGTAGCTCTTCATGTTCATTCACGGCTTCAGCTTCGCACACAAGTGCAAACACTGCATGTTGTAATGCTTTAAAGCGCCAAATTACGGGCATGTTGCGTCGACACAGTTATTTCGGATCGTCAACATTGCTTTTGTGCCATTGTAAGGTATTTAGGTAAGACCGGACTTCGTGCTCAACGGTACATCTCGCTGTATTCTTTAGCGTCTACTGTATGGTTTTCGGCGCGACAAGTATAACATCGATCTTCGGTTGTATGTCATGGCCTGCAAGTCAGTGTTGCGTACAACACAGTGAAGCACTAGATGTTCTTGATCAAACGAAGTCTGTCTGGGGAGGTTTATACATGTAGATGATACCAATAGGTGAGCCTTAAACCATATACTGATAGCTGAACTTTAATGAATCATAAACTGGTACTATATCCCATGCTGCAATATGTTCTTTTGGATCGTACGCGATTGATATGCAAACATGCCAACATAAAGAAGCGTATGGTTCCTTACGCTCATGTACTTCCTGGTAATGCGTTTTTCATGATGCCCCGCTGCTATGCATTACTCAGCAACTGCTGATGCTCGCGATCTATGCACATACTTGTACATATTTGAGTCATTACTTACGTGCATGCATGCATGATAACATGCAGGCGTGCATGCGTGGGTGCGTACTGTATATCCCTTGTACCTTAATTTATCCTTGTAGATGCCAGTGCATACCACTTCCGACATTAGCTGTAGGTCATATACCCAACCAAGCCCGACCTTTTGCTAAGTATGCCGAGCGAGCACTATGCCAGAGTATACCGATAGTAACTATCAGCATTTATACACTGGATGCACTGTGCTGTCAATATAGAACATGTAGAACAGCTGCAATCGAAGTACATCCGCCAACCACGATGCCAGAAAACACAAACCTATCGTTCTTTGTCATGAAGTGCAGCAGGCAACAAACCATTCCAGCATTGAGCCTTTTGGAGCAATCATGTGGGCTTTTGCAGAAGAAGCACGCTGAACTGTTGAATCATTGAGCCAGTTCATCGCCCCTGCTGAAGCCAGTGGAAGCATTCAGCAATGAGGCAGTTTTTCCTTTTTCGGAACATAGGCATACTGCTAGGCGAACCGTTTGGCTTAGAAAGAAACCTACTAGACCCCATCATGGGCGATCGCCTTCTCAGAATTGTTTATTGTTTATGCATGTGCAAAGAAAGCAACAAAATGCAGCTGCTGAGGGGGCCGGCTGGCTGACACCAGCAGCAATGACTGCTGGCATTTGACTTCTTGGGCTTTTGAAGATCTCTGGTGTTCAGACAATGTCACAGAGTCCCAAGCAGGACGATGAGTACGGACACTGCATGCTTCCGGGTCTTTAGCGAGCTTCACCAGTGAGCTTGCCACACCTGGTTTCTGGTGCCTTTGGCACAGCATAGCGCACAGCGAGAACAGATGCCGCTCCTAATTGCTGGAAGTGGCGAGCTCAGTAGGGAATTCGATCAGGACGCAGAAAGGAGGCGCCGAGCAGAGTTAAAGTTAGGTCCATAGGCAACAGCGTCTCTTGTAATTGAGTTGCCGCGCATAATACTTCGTGCACAACTGCCTTGCTCCATCCCTGAAATCTCGGATAAGTAGGGCTAACTGGGGCCCGGGCTTTTGTTCTTTATGCACGCAGGCTGTGATGGCTTTTCGGGGTGCCATTAGGGGAGACCGGGATCCGGAGACGACGCTCAGAGCCAGGTGACGCAACTCCGAGACCGCGTCCTAACGTTGGAGAGCCTCCAACGCGGCATGGGCGAATGTCTGCAGCACAGCGGGAGGAGGGAAGGGGCCGCTTGGGGCGTAGGGGAGAGCAGTTCTGCGGTGCCAGGCGCAAGGGCTCCCAGCGCCGCACCAGAGAAGCCCAGTCGAAGGCGAGGATGCGGAAAGGACCTTAAATCTTAAACCCCATAGAAGAATCCTCCACCCTCAACTGGAGCATGGGGCTTTACACCTTGCAGCGAGAGCCCTGTGAGGCGGAGGAGGCACGCCGTGAGCTTGCCGAGGCCAGCGCATCAAACTGATCAGAGCATTGACATCATTGCAGGAACTCGGTCATGCTCAGCATTATTGTCGTCCTCCACCTTCTCCAGCATCACCATCGTCATCATCGTCGTCATAATCACCATCACCACCATCAGCATCAGCATCATCAGCATCATCACTACCATCACCACCATCACCACCGTCATCATCGTCATCAGCATCATCGTCGACAACAACATCGTCATCAGCATCATCATCATGATGATCGTGATCCTGATCATGCACATGATCATGTTCGAGCTAACAGGTCCGTGTTCGTTGTGCTACACGTGGTTCCTGCAAACTTAAACTTGATCGAGGCTCGGCTGCATGTGCGCCAGCAAGACGAGGCACGATTCCCTCGCCGAGCTCGGTCGCAATTCAAGAAATCACGCTGTGCTTGCGGGGACGGCGGGATACTGGTAGACTGACGTGGGCTTCGGCAGCCCGGCGCCAACTCCGAAATGCCAACCTTTCCAAGCACCAGGGGTCCCTTTGCTTTGCTTTTGCGAAGACTTGGCCTGGACTGGCCTCAGGCTGCGAAGCTGCGACCCCACCTTGGTGCCACGCTTGGAGAGGAGTGGCAGATGGCTTTGTGGTTGCTGTCGCAGATGCCGGCAGCCGGAGTTGTGCCGAATGTTGTCACTCTGTTTTACTGTCGCAGATGCCGGCTGCCGGAGTTGTGCCGAATGAGATGAGCCATGGTGCTGGCATCCAATCTTGTGGCACTGCCCGCATCTGGGAGCTGGCCTTGTACTTGTTTGCTTCGATTACAGGGAACCAGCTACAACCAGATGCAGAAACGTACGGGCAAGCCATAGGCAGCCTGGCCTGAGGCGGTCAGTTTCGAGCTTTTTGATCAAGCCATGCGGAACCAGACGTGGCCAGACATCTTGCAGAGAGGTGGAGCTTGGCTTGATCTGCATGATCACTCCTGTAGTTCAGCAATGCTTGCGGTGTCGTGGTGGCTCGCGGAGGTTGTCCGCAGCAGCTTGCCAGGATGCCGAGACATGCATCGATATCGCCCGCAGTCATCACAGGCTGGGGAAAGTCCTGTATGCCCTGGCAACGTGCTGGTTCAGACCTCGAGGTATCCGTCCGCAGATTCTTGCATGAACGTGCTATCCCCTGCAAGATCCATCCGCTGAATCGTGGGCTTTCACAGCCCGACCTTCGAGGAATCGACCCCGAGCCGCTTCGGGGGTTCAAAGGTAGGTAGGAGGATGAAGGTAGGTGAGGTAGTCCCAAAATTCGAGTCCTTGTTTAACGGATCCAAAAATCCTACCTACCTTCGTCCCACGTTTTGAGGCCTCCTACCACCGACATCACCGAGCAAACAAGTCAAGTTTTTCTGTTGAAGACGGGATGTTTTCTCCTGGATTTGATAAACCCCAAACCCTAAGCCCTAAACCCTACAATAAACCTGTTTCAGAGTTTAGGGCCACTCCCAGGCATTAGGTCTGGAGGATTTTGGAAGCAGACACGCACGCGCATACATGTAAATGTGTGAGTCACTCCAGGGTCTAGAAGACAACTGAAGTCGTCATGAAGGAGCTGTTCTTCTTGAGCGTTTTGCAGTTTCAGGATTTCCAGGAGCCAAGGCTGGTAAATATTCGACCCACAGCAGAAACAAGGACGAAACTGGCCTAGTCAAGGCAACAGTGATTTAGACAAGCAGCAAAGGATTAGGGAAATAGCCATGTGGGCTATGAAGAAGGCAAGACATGCCAACAGATGTAGACTGTAGCAGGGAAAGGAAAGCGAGCTCAACCCAAAAACTTGGTGCAGGTGCCCGAATGTGGTTCCGGATATTTGAGCATGGGGGCAGCAGGAGCCAGGATGGCAGATAAAAAGCGTCCCACTCGTCTCCATGGTTGTCCGTCCCGCTATTTGGACATTTGCTTGCAATTAAATGTTTTGCTGCAACCTACCGCGAAGCATTTCAGGTTACCGAGCCCTGCGCACAATTCGGCTTGGGGCTTACAACTGACGTCTTCGAGGTGTTGGTCTTGCTCACTTGAACCGCTCGACACAAACACCAGCTGGCAGGTAATGTGTCCTATCTTGTTGCTGAGGAGAGCGGGGTGAGTTTGCAGGTCTTGCCGGGCCTGTGACATGTGCTGGATCGCAGGACTACGATGCTTGGCACCGACAGGCAGTTGCCAAAGCGCCTAGATTGGACTTGAAGGACATCGTCACAGCCAAATACTGCGGATTGAAATTGGAGACGAGTGCAGGAGCTAAAGGCACAAAGCGGAAAGCCGATCAAGAAGCTGCAAAGACCTGAAGCAGCACAAGTCTGCAGCTGGTTGCCCCAGTGTCTACGAAGTACTTGAGCCGTTGAGGCCAAAAGTGCTTCATGTGGTTCCGTATGTGCACCAAGCTCAGAGCCAGAATGGGTTCACAAACAGTCGGAGGCGAGCCTGACTTTTCTTTTGAGGCACGAGGAGTTTCTGCAGTATGCGGAGGCTGCGGGCTTGTCTCCCAGGACTGTCACCAACTGCGCAGTTTGTTTTTTTTTGCGTGGTAGTCTGACGTAGGTTCTTCACAGAGGATGTTCTTCCTTGTCGAGCCGACACCAGGAACACCAAGGGCTCGATACCAGCGGACGTGCGCTCTGAGCACTATGGCACCGTGGTTTGGCTCTCGGGCTTCAGTATCTGACACCATTTTGCAACGCAGACTCTGCATGTCGACTTTCTTGGCAAGAAGATCACGTGCAGAGTTTTCTGTTCGAAGGTTGGGCGCATTGTCAGCCAGCCAGACGCTTACTTCGCCTCCAGGGTGTGGAGATCTGTTGCAGAGGGGTTTGCGCCAGCAAGTCAGGCAAGTCCCTTTGCTGATGGTGGATAAGAGGAGCCAACGGCCCAACCTCGTCAGCATGGACCTGCAAGAGCATGAGCCGGTGTACTCCAGGAGTCAGCTGGGGCTCTTGCGACCAGAGGAGCAGCTAAGGCGCGACCACCACAAGTTTGCAATTCATCAATTTCCCCGTAGCGACACTGCTTGCACTCTAGGGAGGATGCTGTGAAAGTCCTTTGCCATGGGCATGGTCAGGAACATGTCAGGATCCATTCCTGGGCCAGCAAGACCCTGCTAAGTCGTAGCAGCTTGGATGACAGCGCGAGCTGCATTACGAAGTGAGTGTTGGCCTGCAAATGGCAGCACGATGATCAAAACCTCCATCCTGAGATACATCACAAACGGAAGCATCATGTAAACACGCATGGCGACGTTCAAGCTGTGCACAAGCTCAGGCTGCCCGAGGCCCTGAGCCCTTTTCCGAGACACTTATGGTCTGGACATGAAAACTGAAGCTGCGAGGCCCAGACCCCAAGCATGTCCTCGTTTCACTGACTCCAGAGCTCTGACCCTGTGTTGCAAATCCTGCACCATATCGGGACGAAGTTTCCTGACTTTTCATCCGCACACCCAAAAGAGAACCTGTGCACAGGTTCAACTCGAACTTTGAGGTTGTTCCTGGCTCTCAGGGGAAGTAGCGGTCTCAAGCGATCTGCGGCAATGTTTGGAAGCACGTGTCAACTGAAGACCGCCGCGTGCGATCGAGGTCGTGCGTGGAGGTGTGCCAGTCAAGGACCGACATCTGAAAACAGCATCTCCACTTCCAGCCGTTTCGTGCAATCATGCCTCTTTCGTTCCATCGAACCCAATCTACATGCGCTGCCCGAAATCCGCTTCCACCAACTCCGCGAGTTGTGTGAAATGGCGAGGAATGCTAAGTGCGACAAGCAGCAGTGGAAAGCTGAGCATTCCATCAGTTTGCCACAACCTGTGAGCGAAACTCGGCATTTAGGATATACTTCTTGAACGACTGCAACCTTCTCAAGAAGCACTTCCCCTGCGAGGTACGCTTCATTTTTTGGCAGATACTGTAACTGTATCGGTGTAAGGAACTGCACTGTCAGGCGGGTTGCGCCCACCAGGCCGGATCCGCTCTTGACAGCACCAAAGCTGAGTTTCGAAGACGCAGAGAGAGAGGTCGGTAAGGAACTCCCGGTTTACGTGCCCGATCCGGCCCAATCCACAAAAGGGCCTGGAGCTTTGAATACAGTTGCACAAGCACGACTTTAACTGTTTTTGCGAGCTCTCCAAGGCAGTGCCTGATCACCTTCATTTCGCCAGCAACTTGCGAGGTGTGACTTTTGCCCTCAAGTCGTTCTTGAGTTTAGCATCGTCATCCCAGCGTGAGGCGAAGCACAAGAGCACCTCCCGCCTCTGTCCGTGCAGTGTAGCAGTAGCAGCCAAAGCTGATGCAGCGCGACCAGGCTACAAATGAACCCCGCCACGTGCAGCTTCAAAAAGTGGCTACAATTATTCGCGTGACCTGAGAAGCTTGCAGCTTGCAGCAGGGGGACGGGAGCAGGTCCGCTGACTCCTCGCCGCAAGCTTTTGATACGGCACACGGGCCCCGAGCATCTGAGTTGTATATAGCTTGTTGGGTCCGCTCCAAGATTCCATCCGGCTGTGCCATGTGGTGGTCTTAGCCGTGAAGCCGGGGTGTTTGCCAAGAAACTGCTTCCAAAACGCAAACGGCTCGCTGATATAACTCCAAGCGCGGCCCGAGGCAGAGAGCCACCCGGCCGAAATCCTGGCGGAGACCTGCAATAGCCGCAGCGCTTGCAGGCACCGTCGCTACCAGGCAACGGCATTGATGCCACGAATATTCCGTGCAAGCTAGCATCACGACTTAACTGACCCTGTGGTTGAATTAGCTTTTCTTGCAACATCAGGTCGGTTCAGTGGCCGGAAGCTGCTACTGCATTCGTGCCAACACAAGGCGTATCAAGAAGCCAAGCTCTCAGAGAAATGAACTCCTTGAGCAAAGACCATGCCGTGCTTCTTGGCGTGTTTGGGTTTGTGTTTTTCTCTAGTTACCAGTGAGATTACTCTCATTTTGGTGTTTTTATGATGACAATTAGTTTTGTGATTATTTTACATGATTCTGCCATTATAATTACTATTGTTAAAGTGATGTTGTTATTCTTGTTATTGTCATTGTTGCTATCGTTATTAGTATCTTTTTTCTATAGTAGTAGTAGTAGTAGTAGTAGTAGTAGTAGTAGTAGTAGTAGTAGTAGTAGTAGTAGTAGTAGTAGTGGTAGTAGTAGTAGTAGTAGTAGTAGTAGTAGTAGTAGTGGTAGTAGTAGTAGTAGTAGTAGTAGTAGTAGGAGTAGCAGTAGCAGTAGCAGTAGCAGTAGCAGTAGCAGTAGCAGTAGCAGTAGTAGTAGTAGTAGTAGTAGTAGTAGTAGTAGTATTAGTATAAGTAGTAGTAGTAGTAGTAGTAGTAGTAGTAGTAGTAGTAGTAGTAGTAGGAGGAGGAGGAGGAGGAGGACGATCATTATTCCTGTTACTAGTGCTATTATGAATATTGCGAGCATTATGCTTGTTCCTTGTTCTTGTTATCGTTCTCGCATTATTACTAGAGAGTGATTACTATTCATCCATTCCGGCTGACATTGGGCTTTCGATTCGGGCCCAGCCTCGATTCTCCCGCGAGAACGGCTTCGAACTCGCTGGACAGTGTGCGGTATGTCTACCAACCCCCCGGATGCACCCACGACCAGTACTCATACTAGTACGTACTATTATCACAGTAATATGACTGATGGTAATTTCAATATGCATAGCTGTGATGAATACAGACAACAGTAACAGTAGTCTGCCTCTCAACATCAGGCCTTGCATCGCATCGCAGGGCGGAGACAGAGCAGGCACCGACACACCTCATCTGCATCGCTAATATTTTCTCTTTCTGCTCCGCAGGCGCCTGTCGGCGGAGCCTGCCCCTCATGATGGCACCAACACTCACGATTGAAGCGAGTCGTTCAGAGTCAGTCTTCAAGACTGGACATCTGCAGGTTAACACGGCAACTGCGACCAAAAAGACGGAGGCTGGGCAGTGTGATGCAACAGGAGCTGGGTCGTACTAGCATAACTTACAAGAGTTGCAGACCTCGCAGCAAGAACCTTTGGTGCAAAGTTGCGGTAACAAGAGCAACAGCAGCAACAGCCAGACCAACAACGACGACAACTCACAATGGCAGCTCGAAATAACAAACGGCACTAGTGAAGAAAGCTGAGTGAAGGTGGCAACTTTTGCGATGGGCTGATTCTGGGGTCCACAGGCCTGCCTGTCCTGCAGAGAGATTGCGCGGGCTTTGACTAGCTGGACGTGCGACAACCACTCCTGCAGGCCCAATTTGATAAAGTTCCTGGTGTGCTGAAAACGAAGCAAGGCGGCACATCAGCCGGGGGCAGGAGCGCTCAGTATGATTGAGATCGCTCCGTCTTTTGGTGTCTTCGTTTGTGGGTTTGGGGAATCAACACAGCTGCTCGCAAGCTACCCACACGAAAGGGGACACGAAAACGGCACTTTCTGCATCTCCCGCAAAGCCCGTCTTCGTGAAGCAGGATGGAGTCAAGTGTGTAAGAGAGGTTCACAGCATGCCGATTGCCACTTGTCGTTTTCCAGTCAGCGAAGGGTTGGAACCTACCACGCCGACGTAGCAGCGAGTCATTCATCCGAGTGCAGAATACGCGCTGGTCGCGGCGGTCGCCATTGATGCTGCCCTGCCGTCCAACTCGTCCATACTACTGTATGTTTCAGACTTCAGACGCACACGGCCTTCAACAAGTCTCTCGGAGTTCAAAGGCCGATCGGTTGTTGAGCCTTGCCATGCTTCGGACTGGATGGGCTGCGTGTTGGACTTGGGTTCACCGGTCGTCGGGCAACGGCAGTGTAAAGGCTACAGTAGTGTTCAGCGGGGCAAACCCCGACCTTCCATCACATCGCAGCCTCTCATCCTTCGCCTCGCAATGTTGATGTATGTTGCCTTAACTTACGACATCAGACGCTTGCCGAGGACTGTTGGCTATACTGGTGGGAGAAACACGAAGCCTTCCTACGAGTCGGTTTGTGGCGGAGATGGACACACAGAGGACTTGGAGTTCTCATTTGTCACTAACAGTTGTATTCACATGGCTTGCGTATGGTAGTATGTATGTGTGTATATATATATGTATATATGTATATTATGTGCGTGTGCATATGTGTATATACATACAGATTATGTGTACATACAGTGTGCAGTGCTGTTAGTTCCTATCGAAGAGTGTGGCGAAATTCTGCTTCACATGTGCAGGCGATTCAGATCGAGTATGATCCAGAGCAGGCCCTTGCAAGAACGGATGTGTGGCGGGAGAGGGCCGGATGAATCAAAACAGAAGAGTGCCCAACACTTACTAAGTGTTGTAGCTATCAGTATGCTCATTGTCACGACGACGGCTACTGCTAGATTTAGTTTAGAGTTGCCCTGGTCTGCTGACAGGTGAGTTACGATTCTCTGCTCGATAGCTTCCTCCAAGGCCGGTCCTTTCAGACTCAGCTTGGTTCAATCTATAGCGAAGCACCAATATTCTGATCGTTTATTACACCGCTTATCATGAGGACTCGCTATCACCGGCAGCCATAGCACTGCTACTACTGCTACTCCTTCTCCTAGTGCTACCACCACTACTACTACTACTACTACGACTGCTACTACTGCTACTACTACCACTACTACTACTACTGCTACTACTGCTACTACTGCTACTGCTACTGCTACTGCTACTGCTGCGCTACTGCTACTGCTACTGCTACTGCTGCTGCTGGTACTGCTGCTGCTACTGCTACTGCTGCTACTACTGCTGCTACTGCTACTGCTACCGCTACTGCTACTACTACTACTGCTGCGCTACTGCTACTGCTACTACTCCTACTACTACTACTACTACTACTACTACTACTACTACTACTAGCAGCTCTGGCATACCAGTAGCATCAGCACCAGCAACAGTCGAATAAGTAGCAGCACTAGTTTTCGCAATCGTGGTCGCAGGCGGAGTAGGGAAGATACACGGTTGTACTGGCAGCGATGACTTTACCAATAGTAACACCAATAATAGCAATGATATGCAATGATAGCAATAAGTCAATAAGCATAACAATAGTACCTTCCCGCACATGCGAATGAAGTCGACGAACACTTGCAGGGCACCAGCCGATGCGCTCCAAAGCTCAGCGCCTTGGACCACAAGCCATTCGAGCCTTCGAGATCACAGCGAAATGAGCACCAGAGTGTAGTCTGTATAGTAGTATATGTGTGAAGCACTGCGAGCACAAAGGTACGTACATGCTGGTGTACACTTACATGTACATTCGTGATGTGTACCTTGTCTTGCTTTCTGCTCCTATAGTTTACCACATGCCTTTTCTGTCTGTATATGTACATACATGATGCACGCGCATGTAAACTGCATTGTATCATGCTTGAACTGATCAGGGGCCCTGAGCTTCTCGGTCTGATAGCAGAACTTGGCTTGTCCTCACCAGCTTTCCCGCAGACTCAGAACAGAGGCGCTGAAAGATGTCATGACAAAATTCACAACAGTTCTGACAACCGGACCCACAAGACAAACATACAACATGAATGAAAGCAGCATTCGAGTTGTCATGATGGACGAGACCAGGTCCGGCGATGCGGAGGTACTTTGCAAGCTTCGGGTTTGGAGTTGCACAACGGGCTGATATGCATGATGCTGCAACCTCTACAACTACAGCAAACGCAGATTGAAGTCCTTGATTCTTATGTATGCCCGGAACAGTCAACAGAAGTTTCAGATCTTTGGCAGATTCTCAACCCAGAAGTCCAGCAGTGAGGTACAAGTCGGCGATTTGGTATCACAACGAGGAGCAGAGGAAGATTGCAGAGAGCAGGATGGAGGAGTCTTCCTGGGAATGTGTCGGCCACATTCAAGCATTCGGTGTTCCCAGTCTTTGTTTGACCGGCGCAGGAGACCGGGGCTGCGCCGGTTGTCGATGTCGACGAGGCCAAATCCTGGTACGATGCCGAGGACCCGAGGCGAAAGTAAATCCTGCAGCTCCCTCTCTGCTCCCGCCGCCACGAAGGACTACCACCAGAAGTACTACGACAAGCAGAACTGCGCAGTGATGTAAATGTTACTAAGACATGTACATACTTAAAGCCTTCAAGACGGAGGCATAGCACAGAAGCTTTTGTGTTTGCCACTGCACAGTACCAATGATGCTCCCTTGCAACTGGCACTGGGTGGAAGAGCAAGTGACTCGTGCTGGGGCGTGGACTGCTCCCTTTGCAGTTGTGTAAGATATTGTACAGATCACCTCTACTATGAACTCCTGGGAGCCTTCGCAACTGCAACGGCACGATGATGGCAACTTCCTCCAGATGCTTGGTGCTGCGGGAACAGTGGCTAGCTTACAACATGATTTTAAATTGCAAGTTTTCCGACGCAACGAGCGGCAACACGTCTTGCTGTTTGAGCAGTCGAAATCGAAAATGCTTGCAGGTGTGTCGACACAAACTCACGCATGGACTGGACAGCGGCCTGACCACTAAACAACAACACACCCTAACCCCTCAAACCCTAAACCCTCAAACCCCAAATCCTAAACCCCAAGCCCGGAGCTTCGGAAACGCACGGAAAAGTTCTCGACATCTTCATTGCTCGCCGTCCGGGCAAAAGCAATGATATACGTTCTTAACTCACACCACGCTTTGTTGTTCGAGCAGAATGGAGTGGTGGAGAATGCATGCAGTACCATCGCCCCTGGCCACTTGGAGCGAAGTGAACTACAATGGATGTGGTGTGATGCGGTGCTGCACTCAAGGCTGCATTGCGGCAGTGAGGTTAGGGATAGACAGCTCCGGAAAGCGGCAGAAAGCAGCTAGCTTGCGATAGTGCTGTCAGCGAGACATCTGCAAGACAATACATGGTCTTCAGCGGAAATTCTTGAAATTGCGAGGCATCGCGGCCCAGAGACAATCAGGATCTGCTTGGGCAGTCTTGCCAACGTGACATGCAAGGACCTCAAGAAGCTGGATGCCTTTGCCACATGGGTGGAAGATTCACAGTCGAGGCTGCAAGCAGCAAGCATCAATGCATGCTTCTGTAATGATCCATTAGGCAATTTGTATAAAGCAGCTAGGTTGTGGTGCTGGAATGATGGTGTACAGAACGGCCAAGGAGGCTTGCATTGTCTGCACTGTTTGTTGGCGTATACTGCATCTGTGCCAACAGCTTCAGGGCCTACACCTTGGCGCTGTTTTCGCCACTCTGGACGGATTGCATGCTCCCTTACCGGCCATGCATCCCCAACAGCACCCCTGCTCCCGGCCCTGCCAGCAGACCCGGCCAGCGCCTCCGCAGCCCCACCAGCGCCAGCCGGAGTCGTTGATGCATAGGAGTGTGACGATTTTGAAGGCTCTCAACACTTGCAGCAGATGTGTCGGAAATGGTCCCTTGTCCGTTCTCCTTACTGTTGTGAGTTTTCGTTGGGCACGTGATGTGTGTTCGGGGATGATCATCTGGGCATGGTGGCGCCGCTTGGGCCGATGCAGGCACGGCCATCGCTGTGCCCGACAATTGTTCCCGTTCCAGCACTGATGAACGGATGATTTAGAGCACCGCAGGTTGATTCTCAACAGCGCGAAGGTCCGGGGTTCCTGATCGCTGCCCACCTGTGCGAGGGCGAAAATCACGACAGCTGGCATGTTTATTCTTCTTAAGTCAGGCTCAAAGAGTTACCACCGCCATCTGTTGGTTTTGAGTTCCCCACACACCCACTTCTTCTCAGGCCAGATGATAATATATAGCTTCGTTTACTCGTTGACAGTGTCTTCATCAAAAGAACTTGCTCATCCGCTGAAAACCTGGCTAGATCTCGATGCATCCGTTTTCTCTGGACGACGGTCGGCGCATCGTGACCACCCTCACGGTAGCATAAACTCCCAAAGCTTGCAAGACACTTCATGAAAGTATATGCAAATCGATGCATCCTCAGGGACAAGCTGCTACGCAAGTAGGTGCATCTTCGGAGCAAACGCCTATGCGACTCAGAGAACCTTCAAAACAAACGTCGAAGCAAGTCTGTGCATCTTCGCAAAACTAAAGCGCTGATGAAGGTCAACGCATCCTCGGAGAAAGCGTTTATGCAAGTCGATGCATCCTCGGAAACAGCGAGTACGCACGTTGATGCATCTTCGGTAAAGCACGTTTACACAAGTCGGTGCATCCTTGGAAGAAATTTCCACATAAGTCCATGCATCCACCGAAGCTGCGTGGTGAAGTAAATCACGGTTGGAAAACATCAAAGCTGTAAACTCGTGCACTCACGCGTGAGCCTCACTTGGGCTGGGGTGTTAGCGGCGAGCCGGTCAATAAGACAAAGGAGCCAGACCAAGTTTTGCGTACGACACATGGAGCCGGAGACATCAGTTCTTCAAAGTTCTAAGCCACGACAGCATTGATGAATGTGTTCGCTGTGCATCAGCGAGCTTGCCGGCGCAAGCGACTTCGCACAGCAGTTGGGTCTTTATGTGCCGCCCGGGGGCAGACGATGTCCCAAGAGTGGCGTATGATGGTAAAGTATCGGTGTCGGCCAACGCAATGCGCAAGGGCGTTGGCTCCCGAGACGTAATCTGTTGGTCATCTTCGAGACTTTCCACTTCCATGCAGCTGGCTGTTTGGAGACTTGGAGCCCCGTGGTCACATCAATGGGGCGAGTTTCAGTGTTGACATGGCCTGGTGCTCACTGTTGACAATTGCTGTGGCGTTGTAGTCCCACCGAATCAGAACTTGGGTTGCGTCATGTGACGCGATACCCGCGGAAACAGACAAGCAGACCTATACGACAGTGGCCTTTACACTTCCAGCAGTTTCGGATTTAATTGGAACGTGTTTGCTGACAAGCTTTTGGGCTTTCTGCTAGTTGACGCCATCAATGCCAACACATTGCAATGGCTACAATTTCGACCGAATGTCAGCCCTGGCGCACTCATGCTCGTAGACATTTTCATGTTTCGGGTTTCTGCTCCGTAGCTCCTAGCCGTCTGCAGAGCGAGATCCACGACATGTTGTCTCACTTTGGTGAAAGCTACATTGGATATGCACTGGTGGCAAGCGCACAGCCAAAGATTGCTGCTGCCCTCATGACGCCTCCGCTCATCGCCGACTTCAGTCGCTGAGCCTTGTCTCTTATGTGTGTATGCATACTGTATGTATTACGTACGTTTGTCCGTCTGCATGTCTGTCCGGAAATTACGTCTGTCCCGACCATGACAATTCTGTCTCCTTCACATGCCCGCTGTATTTAGCCAACACGTTGGCTGAGGCATTCTATCCGAGCACCACAACATGGTGTTGACCAGCGATCGTGAACTCGCACAGCATATGGCTGCACGCCCAGACCAGTTCCATGAGCGCACTCGATTGACATGTTTACACGAGCGTTCTGTATTGTGTTCGCTGCAAGGTTTCGAAGCTTTGCAGAGAGGCTATTGGTCATTGCTCTGCAAGCCTGGCTTGGGCATCCAACACTAAAGTGCAGCTCGTCTTGTCGTTCATCGTCTGCGGCGTGAGATGTTTCTCTCTCTTGGCATGGAAGGCAAGCTGTTCACGCGATGTTTTTGCTATCTGTTGGTGCTTACGCCCCTTGCATGCATCAAGGAGCTGTTTTAGTTGACCATGTCTGCCTAAGTCTTTAAGCCATGCGTGTTCCATTGGGGCCGTAAGGCTATCGCCTTGCCGAGAGTAGCGCCCGACTGGCTCGAAGAAAACATCATTGCCGAAGCAGGACGGATAGGAAACGAAGTGTCGAAGCAGCATATGATCTTCCAGGTCACTTGGTTGCAGAAAGCTGGAAGGCTGAGCTCTGGATCGTGCTATACTCTTGTTTCGGAAGCTCAGACAGCTCCTTGTTTACACAAGGTCGCAGTGAGCGCCCGGGACCGAGATGTGTTTTGGTCGTCAGCGGCCAGTGCGAATGCCTTCAGATATCTTCAGCATTGATTTGCACTGAAGATTGAAAGCTTCAGTGCACTTGAGCTCCCAGGTCCTGGCTGCTCTGAATCTGCTGTGTTTGGTGATGCTTGTCCTCGCTTGCCGAGCAGTTCGTTCTGAAGCCATAGTGAAGATCATCGAAGAGACTTGGGAGGATGCAAGATCTCATTCGCACTTCGTTGCTGTGTTGCGTGAGAGCTACAGAATCTCCATGGGACTGTTGGCCATGGTTGTGGTGATTTATGCGCTTCTGAGTCGGCTGACCCGACTCCCACATCCATTCGCTTTCGTCATAGGATGGAGCCCGGCCTTCCTCCCAGCCTGGGTTTTGCTCCAGCTGGTGACCTTCATTCGCTTGATGGCTGCTCTTTCCATGAGCCAGGTGGGAGTTTCCGAAAACAAGGGGTACCTCATTTTGGTGTCTTACCAGAAGGATCCGACGATTTAGGGTGCTATATAAGGGTCCTCTATTGTCGGAGACTCCCAGGTCGAGGGCTTCTACTCGGAACTGGAGTCCATAGGCCTGGTGAACATCGATGGCCGCGACTTTGCCAACGTAAAGTCAGGCCACTGGCTGTATCTGCTTCGCAGGCATCAACAGCTGCTCCGAGATTTGAAGTCCATGTCGATGGCAATCTCATCGACGGTACTGGTGTTTCAAAACGTTGTGGCGGGTTCCAGCTTGTTGTTGCTGTGGGTTGCTCGCGCATGTCAACTGGACGCTTGGGCCTCCTCTGGCTATGTCCTGTTGGCCTTTACCATGGGGTGCTCTGGCATTTTCGCGATGCTGCCCCTCGCATACATTACCGACCTATGCCAGACCCGTCGCTTTGGTCGGCGATCGTTGCTTGCACTTGCGGATAAGTACAGTGGATGGCCCATGGATGAGACCGTTCACTGCGAGTACATGCGCTTCATGCAGCATCTCAACACTTCAGAGGCAGGAATCTACATTCCTACCATGGGACTAGTCACACGATCGTCCCTCTCTCAGGTAATCATGCTGTATGTAAAGGTTCTCCCACTTGCACTGGCCCTAACACTGGGCTGGTGGCGGCGAGGATGAAAAGGGAAGCAAAATTGCCTTCAGACGTTTCGACATGGCCAACGCTTGTAGCTCGTCTTCCATGCGGGTCATTCTCTCAACTTGCGGCTTCACGGTGTTTGCTTCAGTTGGCTCACCAGCTCCAACGTCTGTCCATCAACGAAGTCTGTCGCATTTGTTGCCCAGCCATGTCTGGGCCTCGCATTGGCAGCCCTAACCCTAGTCGCCTTCATTTTGCCCGTCAGGACTTCCACTCTGGTGCTTCGGGTCGCGCTGGTTGCTGTTGCTGCCCGGGCTTCGGCACACTTACACCCTCTTAAAGCGACTCAGTTCTCAGACCATAATGAGAAGGTCTTCTCGGGAGATGCTGCGCGCCTGAAGCGCAGGACTCCGCAACAGGTGCACGGCAGTGTTTCTTCCTGACGGGTCTACAGCTCTCATCAGCATCCCTGTAGCATCAGTTCTCTGGCGTGGACAGCGATGGGAAGACTCCGATCCTGATTGAGGCAGGTTCTACAACCTCCAGACACATGTCTGACACGCGCATGAGCCCTCGTCCTACTGAGGTTGGCGCTGCCGGCTCAGGGCCCGCCTGTGCGACTCGGCCAGAAGAGCACCCTAAAACGTGGCTCCAAGAGGAGTCCAACAAAAGCACAGCGTTAGCACCCGAGGACAAGATCACCTGTGCGGATCCCCTCACGTGCCCACCAGGATTTCAGAAGACCAAGGTGCCTTTGCATTAATTTTCAATCGGCAGAGCATGGTTGAATTGCGCCAGGTCGATGGGCATTGCTGTGGCCACCTCAGTGCCTGAAATAGTGTAGCCGGACATGCTGGTGCACATGATGTGCGTCTTTGTACTTCGCGAATATGGCGTCACCGTCGAACTGTCGGTTTACCAATCGAAGAGCTTGAGGCCCATACTGCATCAATCCTGACATCAAGATCGAACCTGAGGCTGGAGAACGTAAACTCTTGCACAGTCATGCACAGTCGGAGCGCTCTACCAAACAGAACGCAGCAACTCGGTGATGACAAGGTAACTGGTGCAACTGGCAAGGCAGGTGGCAAGAAGAGCACTCACTGCCCAGAAGCGGGCGACTCGAATCGTGCGAATCAAGCATGAGCGATGTTTTCATGTGGCAGTCCTTGTGTACCTGTTTCAGGTTTGGTGCTTCCCGACCATGTGCACCAAGAAGGAGGCACGCACAGACGACGTGAGCAGCGAGCGAACTTTGGAGCGTTCCTGTGATTGTGTTTCGGCACAACAGATCATGCCCACCTTCGACAACGGAATGTGCTGCCCGCAGTGTCCTGAGTGATCTCGCCACCAGCCACAGAAGCTTGTTCCAAGAGCCAAAGCTTACGAGCTCAGAACCAAGACACAGGCTGCTGCAGGGTGTCATGCACTAACTAGTGACACTCCGGGCATGTCTGCGATGATGTGAGATGTGCATCTACCAGCTGACAAGTCAGACGACTTCAGATCTAAGCTCATGGAACAACAGGGGTATGGATTGAAATAATTGTGAAAGTATCGATATGCTGATATGCGCGTTATAGATTGCAATTGAGAGTTGAATTTGCAAGTATACTTCTATCCTGGATTTCCAGGAGCCGATTATGCAAAATATCATTCTCGATTCTTATTCAATCAGGTTCTTTCATAGAATCTTAAATGAATCGCCAGCATCCTATTCTGCTCGTATAATCGGTTCTCTAATTATGGATCTGCCGATCGGGTTTAGGATTTAGGATTTAGCAGCTCCAGATCAAGCCATCTCTAATCGAATGCGTTATTGTCTGGAATCTAATTGTGAATATCTTTAGCAGTGCAAAGCCGAAAAATGCGTTTTAAATGCATGGGGTTGCGTTTGGAAGTCCGTTTGGACTGCATGCGTGTTTGTAGAGTTGGATTTGGGGATTTGTTTTGGCCTGGTTCCGCCTCGTTTATTCGGCTCGTTGGGGCTTCGGCTCCCCCGTTTTCGGGAGCCGATCTGGGCCACGGCCTGGATCTTAGTAGAACGGATCCAAAAAACAATTTCCTTTTGGAAAAGTATGTTCTTAGATCTTTGTAGAAGTGTGCTTTTGGATTCGTTTTTGATTCTGTTTTGCAGTCTATCATGAAAGCTAGTGTAGCTAGTCCTTCGTTTCTACTAGATTAATAGTATTCTGCGGTCGTATACAAAACTGCGTAATTCTAGGAAACCTAGGCAATCTAGGTTAGAATTAAATATTGGTCTTATCGATACGAAAGCACTTCGAGTAGAGGGTATGTTGTAAAAATTAGTATAAATGATGTGTCAATCTTTCGGCTCTATCGATGCTAACGATACTTCGAGTATAGGATCTACTGTAAAAATTCATAAGTGATATGGTGGATTTCGCGTACGTAAGTCGGTGTTGGAATTGATATTAATAATACTA
>CAJNDT010002848.1:0-27649 GCA_905221615.1 Symbiodinium sp. CCMP2592
GATCCACAGGGAGCTGCTGCGGCTTTGAAGCTTTTAGTTCAAGACGACCGGGGTCGTCGAAGAGATCCATTGGGGCCCAAGGCCATGTTGGTGGACTCTGCTCCGCGAATCACGACTGGAGGAGGAGGTGGGGTGTCCCACCCCATTTCGGTTTTCGGGCTCAGGTCTCAAAAGCTTTACCTGAAGCTATTTGGCAAGAAGCGAAGCAAGGCAAGGAACATCATGCCGCTTGGACCCGACGAGATTGCAAAGAAGCGTATCTTGGCAGAGCGGCCCAGGCTATGCCCCAAAGCACGGCAAGCTCCGTCCGAGTCGGTTGGAATTTCTCAAGCTGCTTACTTGGTCGAACATGGAAAATCCGTCGCAGCCGCTATCAAGAGAGTTCATGCAGGTGCCGAAGCTGGAGATGCTAGCGGACCTCTGGGCCCTGTGGATCTGCCGCCTGCATCCAAGCGTCGACGGGTGATGGACGATTGTGTGACAGCTGCAAATCAGATGTACACAGACATTCGTGAGAGAAGCATGCGGGGCCCTCAAGATGCGCATGACCCAGAACCCTTGGTGCCGGAGCATGTGGACCCCGAAAGTGGAGGCGCCGTGGCTGTGCAGCGAAAGGTTTTGGACAAGAAGGCTGCTGTGTTTCTTGCGTCGACACCGGGTGAGCCCGTCCCATATGTGGATGCCCGCGGGGGCCTCATGAGGATAAAAGGCCCAGTTGCTGGTCCCGGACCGGCCCCAGTGCTGCCAAGCTCTTGTGTCGTTCTTCCAATACCAGGAATGAGCTCGGAGGTTCGGAACCTGAAGTCTGGGGTGGCCAGCTCACACAGGTTCTTGCGCAGTGGCAGCTTGCATTCCGTTGCAGACTTGGTCATGGTGAAGAGCCTAGCGTCTGACTTCGAGTTGCCGGAAGCCCTCTACGCTCGACTTCACGGATGTCGTCTTGTGACTCCTTCTTGGTTTGACAAGAGCACAGGGGAAAGGAGCTCAGAAGAGATTTGCTTCAGAAGCTTTTTGGCGCATGGCAAACGACTTGTGCTTTACATCCACAGCAGTTTCAAGGAGCAGTATCCGCAACATGCCAACCACTTGCTCACAGCCCCTCGTGAAAAGGTCGGGGGGAAGCTTCCACGTCTCGACGTGCATGATTTCCCGCTGCCCTCAACAGCTGTAAAGACGCCCACGCTGACACACGAGCTTTGTGGTGACAACTTCGTCCATGCACAGACATCGGCCCAAGACAAAGGCCCAGTGCCGTGGACTTTGAAGAAGCTTTTAGGAGCTTGCACTCTGGTCTGGGACAGACCTGACAAGGATCATTCAGGGGGAGGCCATTCGAACCATCTCTGAGAGAGGTACAGCTAGCTAGAATAAGAAACTTGGGCTAAGTATATATATATATATATACTATGTGTAAAGCAGAAACTGATTGTGTGCTGCCTCAGCTGTGGTTCTTCATGTGGCCGGTTTTCACACACAGCTGTGGGCTGTGTCCGGGGCGGGGTTGCGCGTGGGGTGTGAAAACAGCTTTACCCACAGCGACAGTTTTGACTGCTGTTGACCCATGCTTCCTTCTGTGATGTTTTCACGCAGAGAGTCAAGACTTAATACGACATAGAACTGCCAGGCTTGTGTTTCTCGGATATGTTGGCTAAGCCCGGTTGGACATGTGCATTCCAGACTGTGTCCTGAGCTTCACAGGTACAGGCGACATCCCGCTGATTGTGTTGCTCTCAGGGGCCGGGGCGGGACTCACCACGGCAGTTGTAGTGCGGCAGGACAGGCTAGATTGAAAGCAGGTTTCAAGTGCACCTGAGACTCCGAAGTTCAGCCTGCGGTATTGGCATTCTCGCTGTTTGACCTCACTCAAACTTCAAACAAGGTTTCGACGAACGCCGTTCTCTACTTGCGGGGAACCCGGTCCACAGGCGAGGTCAATATAGGTGTGAAAGCCCTCTCGCAGCAGGGGCTTTTCAGTGGGATTACTTACAAGTGTGCAATGCTACATGCAGTTTCCTGCGAGTCAGCCAGAATGCAGAGTGTCGTGAAGTTGTCAGTTGCATGCGATGATAGCTCGCAGTATTCAGTGCAGCACGGCGTCGGATGTTGATCAGTGATGTGGCTCCGAGGCCGTTTCGCCTCTCACTTTGGAATCCGTGGACTCTTGAGCCTGCTTGCTCGCAGTTCTGTTGTTTCTATTCTGAGCCAAGATGTGCTGGGACACTTAAGAGACTAATGATGCTGGATTCCCTTAAGTGTCCTCGAACGCGTTTGGGTACACTTAAGGGCCGGGGAAACTGCCCCGTAGGACAACTGTAAAATTGTTGAAGTCAGCGTAGACATACATAAAGGGAGGCTACGCTGCAAAACTATTAGCCCTTAACTGTACCCCAACGCGTTGTGGGACACTTAAGGAAACCCGGGGTCGAGGCTGTCTTATGTGTACCTGCTCATGTCGTCTTGGAATCACATCCTTGAATCAACAACGATTCCGAGGATTTTGGGCTTAACAGCATCAGGAGAAGCCTCCGCCATGGCAAAAGGCAAGCAACCGGCGGCGAAAACGAAGGTCAAGAAGGTTCAAAAAAAACCTAGTGCCAGAGTGGCCAGTCTTCCGCAAGGCTATGAGACTTTGCCAATGCTCTCTCACGACAAGTTTTGCCTGCGGTCGTTTGTGACGGAGCTCATGCAAGTTCTTGGGGTCAGAGAGTCGGTTTCATCGAAGCCTTTCCGGTTCGCCACATCTTGCACAGGGCCGGTACCTCATTTTGCCTGGTTTGTTGCTGCTGTCCATTGCTCCGAGTTCCGTTTGCCGTGAGAAGCATTTTGTCTTTGGAAGGTCTGGGGCTCCCTCGATTGTGTTGAAGGAGCTGCTTCGCGCGGTAGACGTCTCTGATGTGCTGGGTTGCGACAGTAACAGGAGTGCATGTCATGCAGCGTGTCTGAACACTAACGGCGGACCGTTGCATTTGCATACCGATGTGAACAAGCAAGCCGATCGTGGAAAAGACTACTGCTTGAAGTGCCAGAAGGTATGTCCTGTTCCGACGGGGTCGGAGGCCAACATAGACATGTTTATTGCAGGCTACCCTTGCCAGGCGAACAGCATCCTCAACCCGAGTCGCTATGACGCGACCCAGGACCCCACATCGAAGCCCGAAGCACAGGTCCTGAAGTCTGTGGTCAAGATGATAGGAAAGCTGACTCCTCTGGCTTTCCTGTTGGAGAATGTCCAGGGCATTCATAACGTCTGCAGCAGCGGGAAACCAGTGCCGGTTGTGCAATGGGTCACGGAAACCATTGCTGCAGAGTTGGGGAGCACATATGATTTCGAGCATGTCGTAATACCTTCGCATCGGTTGCCACTCGGCAGCGATACTAGAAGTTGCAAACATTCGGGTGCCTGCGACACGTCATTTTGTATTCGCTTTGCCCAGGCCATCTTTTCGAAAGCGCACGTACACCATCGGTGTGAGGAAGGATCACGATGTGGGTTTGGGGCAAATCTGTGAGGATTTGCAGAAGCTGTCCCATGTTTGCACAACTTGGGTACTGTGTGTCCATCACCCATTTAAATTTACATCTCAATCTAATTGATCACACATGTGGAACCACATATGCTGATCTGAGGCAGCTGTACTTGGGTGCCACACCTAAAGTGCATCATCTGGAGACCTGCCTGCAGACGACGCTCGAGGAGACCCCCAGTCTGGACAACGACGTGGCAATGGATTTGGCACAACGTGCCTTGGTTGTCTAAAACTCGTGCTTGGGGGTGCAAGTTCTTCTCAATGTTCCTGTGCCGGAAGGACGTGCTCGTTATGAAGCTGCTTTGGAGAAGGCACTGGGCAAGGCTATCGAGGCCAATCGACTCCCCAGCAATGTCCGTGTGCCAAATTTGACCACGTTCTCGGACTTCGGGCCCTGGATGGATGCCCAGATCATGGTGTCCGCTGCTTACTAATCGTGTGAGTACTGGACACAATATGTGTGCTGGGCCCTGTGCGACCGTTCACTTCTGAGTGGAAGTTGAGCTGGCAAGGTACGGCCTCATCATCGAGCACAGCCGCCCCTCGAGTGATGTAGCAGGCTGTCACCCTGTGGCAGACGTGGGTCAAACGACAGCCAGAGGCAGAGTTCATATCAACGGCACACTGCCATCTCTGGCCACATCCAGCCGTCTTTACTCGTATGCACTGAAGCGGCTTCCTGTTTGATTTTGCTGGGACTGTCCATGGTGTCCTTGCACTTCCCAACTCCTTTGTTCCTTGAAACACACCTGTCTTGAGGTTCTTGAAGCCTGCCGAGCTCATGAGTGCACTTGGCTTCCCTGGCTACTCCTTTCATGGATTGACCCAGTCGCAGAGTATGGAGGTGATGGGGCAAGCGATGTCCAGCTCTGCCTTGGCCTTGACGATGCTGCCCATGCTGAAGGCTTTACATTTCATGTGACAGGGCTGCGAAAGCCTCGTGGTTCTTTGCTCTTCAGAGACCCTTGCTTTGTCGCGATACCGGCTCATTACATGAGCCTTTTTGAATTGTGCTTTGCAGCTTTGCCCCCGGAGGGGCCTCTGCTCCAGTTCCCAGGAAGTTATTGAGCCTAAGACATCGGCAAAAACTGACTCAGCAAGGGTTCAGGTTCCGTCTGCTCGGCTTGCAAGCTCGTTGCGCCCGGCCCCGTGTTGAATCTTCAGGGATCATGATACGAATGGTGAAAAAAGGGAATCCGATCATGCCGTCTCCGCTGGATTCTGCGATGCAGCATCCGACTCTGCAGTCCTTGGGCACTGGTCTTGAGCTGCTTGGCTATGGTAGTATGTACTTGCGCAGTGACCTCATGTGAATGTTAGAAGCTCAACACCGGAGGTCGGAGAAGGTGAAAAAGTTCATTGCCGACATAGGGCCTGCCCAATCTGCCGGTGGTATTCATGAGTTCTCCTTGGATGACTATCGTTCGTCAATGAAGGCTCACAAGAAATACCAGTGCTGTGTTCGGGTCACCGACATCGACCCGCTGGTCACTGTGCATTCCGGATTGATACCATCTCGGACTGCTATCCGCAACCTCCAGGACACACATTGGGATCTTGAGAGGGAAGGCCGGGTCACCGGAAGCATGCACATCTGCCATTTCATGCACCAGTCCTGTCTTTTCTCTGATGGAGGTGTGCTGTTCGATGAGGTCATCCATGTGGCGTGCTATAGTGAGAATGAGAGGCCACAGGGTCCCCTTTGCCCTTTGGATGGCGATGCATATCGCCTTGCGTATTGGTTCACAGTGATCGAGGCAGAAACCGACGCCCAGCTGGCCCTCCTTCGGACCATTGGAGCTTCAATGCGAGTGTGCTTCATCCTCTGCAAGACACCAGAAGAGGCCGAGAAGCAGCGGTGGACATTGGCATCCAAGACTACCAGCATGGCGGATAACCTTGTTTTAACGGGCTTCAAGAAGGTTCTTGGGATCTGCATGATGAAGGATAATCTCCGATCTTGGGGTCGAGACAGTTCTGATGCAGCTGTACCTTGGCAAGGGAATGCAGTTTAGCCACGGCTTAGTCAGGACGAGTCTTCATTACATGTTCATTGCCATTTACTGCTGGCGGTGAGGTCTCCAAATGGTTGGCCGGCTTGAAGATCACTGTGGCTGCAAGCGGGGTGAAAACAATGAGCACAGTCAAGCAAAGGCTTTCGGATGCCAATCTGCTCCCCCTCATTGAGGAGTGCGAGCAAGTGACTGGAGTGGTCAGCCACCCTCTGGCAGCCGTTGGGAGCCTGGACAGGATTTGTAGTATGACTCGGCTGGACAAAAACACCAATCTTCAGAACGAGCTCTTGTCGCACGTGGTCCACCACATCTACTACGAGCTTAAGAGCCTCGATTGACCTGTGGTGTCTTCGTTTCATGTTGCCCAGCGGTGCTGTCTGGTTTCTGCAACTTTCATGTTTTCTGCCTGTAAGGAGCAAGCGGATGTCGGCGAATGCAAACAGAGACGATGTAGTCTCCTCAGCGCGTGTCGCTCTGCTCTCTCGAAGGCTGATCCTCTATATCATCTCCAAACTCCGGTGCCCCGAAGATGGCCAGGATGCAGACCCGAAATCCGCCGCAGGCTTCTGGAAAAACTTCTATTCCTGGAAGCACTACTTTGCATCCGGCCTGGGTGATGAAGCTGGAAACTTTACCTGGTTGTCGCAACTTCGGGAGTACCAACGTGACTCTTTGCCGATCCTCCGTCAGTTTTATGACGGGACTGACACTGTTCGGGACGCCTTGCAGAAATGTGTGGAAAAGGATCAGAATATGTCGGCAGAGATTGCTCTCCAGCAACCGCACATGGCAAAGGTTGCAAACCTCCCGGACTTGATCGCTCAGAGAGAGATGCTGATCTAAACAGGGGAGGGGGGGGGGCTGGCATCCTGGGCAAATTTTAGGGGCCCTGTGTGTAGCACCCGAGGAAAGAGATGACACCGCCCGAAGCTGTCACTCAAGTGGTTCCAGTGGAGGAGAAAAAGGCCGATGACACTATCGAGGCACCTGCGGATGGGCAGCAGTCGGAGTCGGAAGCAAAAGGGGCCGAGAAGCCCCCAGAAGAGGAGGCGGGCTCCACCTTAGCTTGGTCCTGGTTGGGTTTCTTCAATCTCCGGTTGCACATGTCACGCTGCATCAGGCCGTGCTGGTGGAAGCGGAACCGGTCCCAGAGAAGGTTTTTGACGTGCGGGAAAAATTCCCCCACTTGGTGCTGGCCGAGTTTCAGGTTGATTTGCTGAAGCAAGTGTCACCGGAGACGCTCCAACAGATGATTGACCATGCTGAGACTCGTGCAGGGCTTATTCTGGACAGTGTATTCGCAGTTGCATGTGTCGCCTTCTTGTTGCTTCAGCTGCACAAACAAGGTCGGAAGAGTTTCGTGGACTTGAAGGTGCTGGGTAAGAAGGCTGAGAAGTACGAAGAGCTTCTACGGGAGTTCGCTGTTGAGTGGCCAAAACCTGGCAAGGTGATGTACATGATGGATGCCAAAAACTTCGGTGCATGCAAAGCTGAGAGTGTTGCCATGCCTCTCAGCATGCTGAGACAGATCCTCGACTTCGTCTTCCATGCAGAGAAAGGCGTTTTCCGACCCTGCGACATGTTCATGTTCTTCCCGGGGAACAGCACCAAATCTTTTCAGATATTGAAGAAGGAACTGATTGCTCGGCTGAAACCCTTTCCTCATGTGTGCCACAGGAGGGGGGTCGGGTACATCCGCATGCTGTACACAAACCGAGAATTCTCCATGGCCGAGCATCCTCTGGGAAAGACACGAGTGAGAGGCTTCCTGCCGGATCCTCTAGAGACCGTCCTGATGGCTTTTGGCAAGGGTGGCAAAGTGGCCACCAGGCAGAGACGTTTCCTCGATTTGCCCGGCGACAGCCGGGCCACTGGAATAGCTGGTTTGTATCTTGTCCTTATAGAAACGAGTGAGCGGCACTGCCTTGCACAGCAACTGATTCTTGACATTGAGATGAGCCAAGGCGCAGGAAGACCGCGGAGGAGATGGCCTGGAGGATGCATCCCAAGCACTTCGACAGCATTTTCTCTGGCTTCGTGACGGTTGAGGATGAGCAGGAGGCTGATGCCCAGGACGGTGACACCACGAAGCTTGGAGCTGAGACGGATGTTCCAGAGACAGAGGCTGAGCCCATGGAAGCATTGCCGCAGCTTGTGCTGGAGAACCCGGAGGTGTGTGGACGGGAGTGGATCAATCTGTATGCAGTCAAGGAGTCTGCTGCGGATGAAGTGACCACGATTGTTGACTTCAGCCCCGGCACCGGAGTCATGGCCTTGGCAGCAGCCCGGGCAATGGTGCAGTACACAGGGTTGTGACCTGGAGGCAAAACCTAGACAGGGCTGTGCATTGTTTAACTTCCTGAGATCAAAGGGATGTCCTTGGACTAGACTCTAGGTGCTTGGCTGATGAACAACGACTGATCATCATGGAACATACGACCCTATGCATCCTCCTCGAAATGATCCAGAACAAGCGGGACGGTTTCAACAATGCACGCTTCCTGAGCCGCGAGAGAAGCTTGGGTGCCGGTGCAGCGGAACCAGCGAAGGACGGTTAGTTCTTGGATTTCCCCATGTCAGTGTCAGTCATTTTCGATGCTTTCCGTCATTGTTGTATCTGTGACCAGGAGCCCCATAAGGGATCGATTCTTGCGACTATAGCCAAGTTAGCGTCCCAGACATCCGAGAACAAGCGCAAGCGGGCACCAAGTGATCACTCGTCCTACAGTGATTAGTGAGGGCACACAGTGACTCTGTGGGCCAGGGCTCAGTTTTGCAAGGTGCTGGGTTTTGGTTGGCAGTCTGCAGTCAGTCTGACATTCAAGTAACTACAGTAGGAAGAATCCAGCGCCTTGTCGCCCGAGATTCAAGAGATTTGGCGCAGCGAGCTAGCTGAAAGGTTGGAGTTTTCCGTTTCATTGCATGCCCTGTGAACTGCTTGCCCAGCACATCAGTCAAATCGCGATTGATCCGCAGGTTTTGTGTAAACCTTCAAACTTATCAGTGATTTCGGTTCCTTCGACGGTCTTGTGGCGAAGATGGTGTTGTACTCCGTGTGGGACCTGTGCGAGACGGTTCTGCAAAAGCGGGGGTTTGTCATGCCGCAGGGACGGGTTCTCGCCTAAGCTGTTCTGTTTCGCGACTGCAAATGCTTCGTCACAGCATGGACGCTGCAACGACCAAGGCTATGCGGGTGGCATCTTTCCTTTGGGACACCGTCAGTGTCTTGCATGGCTTGAAGGCAGAGGTGGAGTCCCAGGGATCATGGCTGGATGACACCATTGTCGTGGACATGACCCTATCCCAAACTTCGGAGCTGCAGCGGGTGAGATATGGACCACAGGGCATAACTCTTGATCCGACAGAGGGTCAAACTATGGAGAAACCCGATTTGCTTCTCTGGGCGATCGATAAGAAGAAGGACTACGCAAACATGGAGGCTTTGTCTGAGAAGATAAAGCAGCTGAAGCCTCGATACATTATGGCTTTCTCCAAGAATGACTTGACTCAAGAAGTGGCAGGGGCCAAGCTACAGTTCAGCCGGTTGATTCATGCTGCCGAATGGGGAGTGTCCATGGCTGGCCCTTGGCGAGCTGTGCTGGTCTTTGCGACCGAATCTTCTTTGCCAACGGCTGCCACCGTCTACGATGCCATCCTGAGCGAGGCCGGCAAGCAGGAGAAAGAAAACTTCAGTTCCATTCTGCTCGGCAAGTCCGCCTACAGACATCGAAAGCAGACAAAAGCATCAAAAAAACGCCCTCTCGAAGACGATGCTGCCATGGAACCCGCTGAGCCTGTGAAGGACCCTGAGAACAAGGAGGAAGATGAATTCAGCAAGCTGAGGGGTGTGGTTTTGCCTGAGGATTGGAAAGCTCCGGAAGAGACGCCCTCCGCCCTTGAAGGCTTCTCGGCGACTCAGTCAAAGAATGCCTACGTCATGATGCACCAGATCCAGAAGCTCCCGATGCCTGCATTGATGGTATTCTCGTCGCGGAAGGTGCTATCGACAATGGCTTCCGTGGATATGGCCCTGACAATCCGCCAGGACATCGTTCTGCCCGCAATGGCGGCCACCCAGGACAGCTCCGACAAGAAGCCATTCGTTCGAGAGATTTTGCCGATGGAGATCTTCATGGCCAAGCAGTGGGATGGTGAGCTTTTTAATATGTCCTTCGTGAGCCCTTCCACTGCAGACGTGGCCGCCAGTCTAGCACCCATGAAGCCAATGTTAGTGGCTCTGTTGGTTGCAATTGCCGCCCAAGAATGTGATTTCTGAAAGTCGGACCTGTGCATTGAAGCGCTCTCCCAGCCCGTCTGTAGTACGAGCATGCAAGCTTCAGGATTCACTCATTGGGTGGCTCACGTAGATTTTATACAACAACAACCATCTCGCATGATGGCCTGAAAGATGACCTGGGGTGGAAAAACCATGCCGAGACACAAGTGTTCATTGACTGAAGCAGCTGCATTCTTCACTTCTGCCTGTGCAGCGATCGCTAAATCCCCCGCCTGCATGCAGGACTTCGCGAGATGATGCCGTGGACTCGTGGACAGTCTGTCATTGCAGCCTAGCTCTGAGAACTAAGGGGTTTAGCATTTCTTGGAGTCTGTAAGCACGGTTGCTTATTATCAGTCTGTGCAGAGATCCGTGCAGAGATTCGAAGTTGAATTGCAGTGATTTCCTTGAGCTGGTATTGGCATTCAATTGAACAGGCTCAAATTGCTCAAATTTTGTTGAGGAGATGGCAAAGAAGAAGCCATGCCCGGAGGGTGCTGCCGAAAGTTCTCGCAAGCAGCAGCGATGGAAGCTGACAGCGGCGGAGTGCTCACGGCTTATCCCGGGCTTGGTTCCAGCGGCCAGATCAGGCTACGCCCTGTTCTATAGCTCCTCTACCGAAGACGTCAAGCAAAGGCTCAAAGACATAGATTCTGCTTGTCCTCAAAGAGAGGTTATGAAACAAATCAGTGCCGATTGGAGGAATCTTTCTGAAGAGTCTCGTGAGAAAAAAAAAAAAAAATCAGTACTCGAGCATCGTGCACGCAAGGATGCTGTTGACCGACTTTACTCAGAATTCTCCGACAGTGTCCAGCCTGCGGCAGCCGAGGATCCGGGTCTTCTGACTCTGGGCGATTTCGTACTTACGAATGAGATTCTCTGGAGTGGCTACTCCGTGAAGTGCTTCCGATGCTACCACAAGACACTTCACTACAATGCCATGGCCTTGAAGTTCCAAAACCTGTGTGATTTTCGGCATGAAGTGAAGATCATGAACAAGATCGCCGAGCATCCCGGGAATGTCTCTCAAGAGTTGTTCCTGCAAGTCATGCAGACAGTGCCCTTAGCCGAGAGGCCAGCGAACTGTTTGATTGTTGAAAATCTGCCACTGCTGGAGACCTGGGTAAGGGAGGAGTCTCCCTTGACGGGCGATCACTTGAAGGCCCTTGCTGTGCAGCTCGCCAGTGGACTGCAATTTCTGCACTCCCTGGGTTTTTGGCATGCTGACATCAGACCAAAAACTATCTTCTGGAGCCACTGCCAAAGCTTGGCCAAGATCGGTCGCTATGCACTGGCCCGTCCCAGCGAGAATCAGGAGTCTGAGCAGCCAGCGCCTTACACGGGCCCATATAGGGCTCCTGAACTCTGGCGACAAGGCTCAACTACGAGGGTCACGGGGGCAACCGAGTCCTTCGCCTTTGGTGTCACTTTGGTTGAAGCCTCAACCGCCGAGATCATGTTCCCGAATGCGATTGACGTAGTGAATTATTCAGAACACGAGCAGCACCCCGTGCTGCAAGCATTGAACGAGACAGTGCGATTTGTGCTTCTACATTTCTTGAGGCGAGAGCCCGATGTTCGCATGCTTCTGCCAGAATTTTTGAGTCCCAACTCAGCGAGCTTGCGTGACAAGTTGGCAGTGCAGTGATTCCGGCAGCGGCGTCATTGCTGCGTACAGAGAGGGCTTGCACACTCAGACTCGAGGTCATCAAAAGCGATGAAGTTGCTTCGTTGAGTGAAGATTGTTGATTGCTAAAGCCGGCTGACGTGTACCATGCCATGTAAACTGCGAAGCAGCTCCTGCTTCAACATCGGTTTGGGGTACTTCAAATCCCCCACCCCCGACTTAACGAAGCCGCGAAGCTTAATTGAAAGCTCGATCAGCTCAGAATAAACTATTAAACAACCGCAGCACTCCGACCACGAACCACCCAACCTCCTTAGGTTTAAAACCTGCTGCTGTGAACCCACGAGGTTTCCATCTTCCTGACCGCTGGGCGCTGGCAAATTATGCTCTGGCCTCTTTAATCGGGACCAGTTTTGATTGTAACGTAAGTCACGATTCAAGCTCACGTGCACCGTGTGCTGTTTAAAGGCTTATACAAGTAAGTGCATGGTCATACGATGACAATGACGAGGATGATGATGATGATGATGATGGCGATCTTGGTAGCGATGGTGACGATGATATATTCATACACGTGCTTAGCCTATTCGCTTGAAAGGTGCAGCATCTAGAAAGACACGTCCTAGCGTTGCCTATTGTCGAATCACTTTCCTTTCAACAACGGTCAAGCCCCGAATAACAAAGTGACCCCAGATTCTTATTTCTGACACCCAACGACCAGTGCACTAGTCACTAGCGGTCCTGCCCGCTTCTGAGGCTGAACTGCTGAGTGGGCGAGTGCTTGGATCTTCATGCAAGTGTGAAAAGGCTGTGACTGCATCTGAATAAGCCCCTATAATAACTAGTAATTGGGCCCTATAGCAACCACCTCCCGTAGGCACAACCTCATTAAAAATGATAATTTTTAAAGAGGGGCCACCACCCGTCAAGGCTTGGCCTTTTCACTACGTTTGCGAGGTTTCGGCTTGCCAGTTTCAGACCCGGGCTTTTGCGACTGCTCCGCTGCTTCAGCTTTTGCTTTACGATCTCGGACGGATCAAAGATCCGATCGGGACAGCCGACTTCTGAGCAGTCGCTTTACCGGCAAGCCGAAAAAGGACAGTGTGCATACCTTCTTGCATGTTCCAGCTTTTGACAGCTTTGGCCTCGCACAGCATTCCTCGCAGTAGCCTTTTGTTGTTGCGTGGTGTAGTAATGTCCTGAACGGTTCCTGTGTTTACTCAGGGTTGTTTCGGACTTACTCATCCCCGCGGCCCCGCTTGGGTTCAAGCATACACCACGCAGCAGCAGCTTGCTTTCAAAAACTTTCCCACCCGCCCACACCTTTGGGCACGCTTTCAGCGCAGGGAGCTTTTCAGTCACAGCCCGCTAGACAGTCTTTTACCGCTTTCCGCTGTTTTTGCTCTAATTACTTTTCAGCTTTGTTGCTCCTTTGCTTATACGCTTACATGACGACACGGGCTTTTGCGACTGCTCCGCTGCTTCAGCTTTTGCTTTACGATCTCGGACGGATCAAAGATCCGATCGGGACAGCCGACTTCTGAGCAGTCGCTTTACCGGCAAGCCGAAAAAGGACAGTGTGCATACCTTCTTGCATGTTCCAGCTTTTGCCAGCTTTTGCCTCGCACAGCATTCCTCGCAGTAGCCTTTTGTTGTTGCGTGGTGTAGTAATGTCCTGAACCAATCCAATTGGGAGCGTCTTTGTCCAAAGGTTTTCGATCCAGCCCATTCTCGAGCTCCAAAAACGAAGCCCAAAATGGGGTCTCCCCTAATAGTTTCCAATCAGGCGGTCTCAGCTTTGGGAACCAATTTTTGGCCTCAAAATGGGGACCAACCCGAGCTCAAAAACTGCGGAATTCTGCGAGGGAGACGTGTTTGAAGCTTTACCAAAGTTTTGCCCGACATGCGGCGACCAGTGTCGCGAGCGACCGCGTCTGTTGAAATCAATCAAAACGCTCCGTTGCTACCCTGGTGATTGGGCTTGTGCTGCTTAAGCACCGTTGTTTGCCACTGTAACTGTGGGGGTACTCTGATGTGTCCTACGTTTTTTGTTGTTTTCCGGGCCCCGAAAATGGGCTCGTAAAGCTCGTCGAAAGTGTGGCAGGGTAGGGAAGCCCTGGACGGAGGTTTTCAGGCCTGGAGAAGTGTTGGGAGGGACTTGGCAAGGCTGCGGTGCATGAATAGTAGACGCCTTCAAATAGTGCCCGAATAGTGCCCGAATAGTGCCCGAAATAGTGCCCGAACTAGTGCCCGAATGAACCCTTCATAGTGCCCAAATGATTTTTCGCGAAGAAAAAGGAGATTTTCCTTCCTTTACGAAAGGAAATGTATTTGGGCACTATGAAGGGTTCATTCGGGCACTATTTCGGGCACTATTTCGGGCACTATTCGGGCACTATTCGGGCACTATGCCAGGTGGAGGCTTGGGCGGCATTATCTGGAGGGCTAAGGGTTGGGAGGCCTGCAGGACCACCAAAACACTGGAAATGCGCACGAAGAATAGGAATTTGTGCTGCAGGAGGCATTGGGGAGTGATCTGCGGGGCAGGGTTTGGAATGCAAAAGGGGGGGTTTAGGGAAGGATCTGCAGAGTTTAGGGCAGGATCTGCAAGGCAGGATTTGGGGGAGGGTCCGCAAGCAAGCGTTTGGAGGAGCATACACGAAAAACATGAGGGGTGGCATGTGCAAAAAATTGTAGGGTAGTCTATCTACAAGTTTACGGGGGCCTTGGCCATGCGAGGGTTTAGGGAAAGATCAGGCAGGACTTCGGGGAGGATCTATAACGAGACTTTATGAAGGAGTTATGGTTTTTATCGAGTGCAGCAGCAGTCAGTCATTGACAGTCTTCTTGTTTGCATATTCAGAAACCTCCCCCCCCGCCCCCTCAATTTCAATGTGTGCCGCAATGTGTGCCGCAATGCTCATTGGGCGCTTCTATGTAAACATTGAATTTGGGGGGAGCGGGGGGTCTGGAAGGTTTCAAGATTTGTGGACAAACAATTCCAAAATTGTACTATCGCGCGAGGCCATTTTCAGTGTTCGAAAAACCACGAAAACTGTAGGACGCATTAAGGTACCCCCATAGTCAGTTGCCGCCTTGCTTGCCATGCTGTGGTATTTATGACAAGTAGTTGTCATGACATCATGGTCAACAGTCTCAAGCTGACCACGCACAGACCCCGCGCATAGCTACAAGGTTGTTTTTCGAGCAAAGTTCCAATCCAATTGGGAGCGTCTTTGTCCAAAGGTTTTCGATCCATTCTAGAGCCCATTTTCGAGCTCCAAAAACGAAGCCCAAAATGGGGTCTCCCCTAATAGTTTCCAATCAGGCGGTCTCAGCTTTGGGAACCAATTTTTGGCCTCAAAATGGGGACCAACCCGAGCTCAAAAACTGCGGAATTCTGCGAGGGAGACGTGTTTGAAGCTTTACCAAAGTTTTGCCCGACATGCGGCGACCAGTGTCGCGAGCGACCGCGTCTGTTGAAATCAATCAAAACGCTCCGTTGCTACCCTGGTGATTGGGCTTGTGCTGCTTAAGCACCGTTGTTTGCCACTGTAACTGTGGGGGTACTCTGATGTGTCCTACGTTTTTTGTTGTTTTCCGGGCCCCGAAAATGGGCTCGTAAAGCTCGTCGAAAGTGTGGCAGGGTAGGGAAGCCCTGGACGGAGGTTTTCAGGCCTGGAGAAGTGTTGGGAGGGACTTGGCAAGGCTGCGGTGCATGAATAGTAGACGCCTTCAAATAGTGCCCGAATAGTGCCCGAATAGTGCCCGAAATAGTGCCCGAACTAGTGCCCGAATGAACCCTTCATAGTGCCCAAATGATTTTTCGCGAAGAAAAAGGAGATTTTCCTTCCTTTACGAAAGGAAATGTATTTGGGCACTATGAAGGGTTCATTCGGGCACTATTTCGGGCACTATTTCGGGCACTATTCGGGCACTATTCGGGCACTATGCCAGGTGGAGGCTTGGGCGGCATTATCTGGAGGGCTAAGGGTTGGGAGGCCTGCAGGACCACCAAAACACTGGAAATGCGCACGAAGAATAGGAATTTGTGCTGCAGGAGGCATTGGGGAGTGATCTGCGGGGCAGGGTTTGGAATGCAAAAGGGGGGGGTTTAGGGAAGGATCTGCAGAGTTTAGGGCAGGATCTGCAAGGCAGGATTTGGGGGAGGGTCCGCAAGCAAGCGTTTGGAGGAGCATACACGAAAAACATGAGGGGTGGCATGTGCAAAAAATTGTAGGGTAGTCTATCTACAAGTTTACGGGGGCCTTGGCCATGCGAGGGTTTAGGGAAAGATCAGGCAGGACTTCGGGGAGGATCTATAACGAGACTTTATGAAGGAGTTATGGTTTTTATCGAGTGCAGCAGCAGTCAGTCATTGACAGTCTTCTTGTTTGCATATTCAGAAACCTCCCCCCCGCCCCCTGAATTTCAATGTGTGCCGCAATGTGTGCCGCAATGCTCATTGGGCGCTTCTATGTAAACATTGAATTTGGGGGGAGCGGGGGGTCTGGAAGGTTTCAAGATTTGTGGACAAACAATTCCAAAATTGTACTATCGCGCGAGGCCATTTTCAGTGTTCGAAAAACCACGAAAACTGTAGGACGCATTAAGGTACCCCCATAGTCAGTTGCCGCCTTGCTTGCCATGCTGTGGTATTTATGACAAGTAGTTGTCATGACATCATGGTCAACAGTCTCAAGCTGACCACGCACAGACCCCGCGCATAGCTACAAGGTTGTTTTTCGAGCAAAGTTCCAATCCAATTGGGAGCGTCTTTGTCCAAAGGTTTTCGATCCAGCCCATTTTCGAGCTCCAAAAACGAAGCCCAAAATGGGGTCTCCCCTAATAGTTTCCAATCAGGCGGTCTCAGCTTTGGGAACCAATTTTTGGCCTCAAAATGGGGACCAACCCGAGCTCAAAACTGCGGAATTCTGCGAGGGAGACGTGTTTGAAGCTTTACCAAAGTTTTGCCCGACATGCGGCGACCAGTGTCGCGAGCGACCGCGTCTGTTGAAATCAATCAAAACGCTCCGTTGCTACCCTGGTGATTGGGCTTGTGCTGCTTAAGCACCGTTGTTTGCCACTGTAACTGTGGGGGTACTCTGATGTGTCCTACGTTTTTTGTTGTTTTCCGGGCCCCGAAAATGGGCTCGTAAAGCTCGTCGAAAGTGTGGCAGGGTAGGGAAGCCCTGGACGGAGGTTTTCAGGCCTGGAGAAGTGTTGGGAGGGACTTGGCAAGGCTGCGGTGCATGAATAGTAGACGCCTTCAAATAGTGCCCGAATAGTGCCCGAATAGTGCCCGAAATAGTGCCCGAACTAGTGCCCGAATGAACCCTTCATAGTGCCCAAATGATTTTTCGCGAAGAAAAAGGAGATTTTCCTTCCTTTACGAAAGGAAATGTATTTGGGCACTATGAAGGGTTCATTCGGGCACTATTTCGGGCACTATTTCGGGCACTATTCGGGCACTATTCGGGCACTATGCCAGGTGGAGGCTTGGGCGGCATTATCTGGAGGGCTAAGGGTTGGGAGGCCTGCAGGACCACCAAAACACTGGAAATGCGCACGAAGAATAGGAATTTGTGCTGCAGGAGGCATTGGGGAGTGATCTGCGGGGCAGGGTTTGGAATGCAAAAGGGGGGGTTTAGGGAAGGATCTGCAGAGTTTAGGGCAGGATCTGCAAGGCAGGATTTGGGGGAGGGTCCGCAAGCAAGCGTTTGGAGGAGCATACACGAAAAACATGAGGGGTGGCATGTGCAAAAAATTGTAGGGTAGTCTATCTAAAGTTTACGGGGGCCTTGGCCATGCGAGGGTTTAGGGAAAGATCAGGCAGGACTTCGGGGAGGATCTATAACGAGACTTTATGAAGGAGTTATGGTTTTTATCGAGTGCAGCAGCAGTCAGTCATTGACAGTCTTCTTGTTTGCATATTCAGAAACCTCCCCCCCGCCCCCTCAATTTCAATGTGTGCCGCAATGTGTGCCGCAATGCTCATTGGGCGCTTCTATGTAAACATTGAATTTGGGGGGAGCGGGGGGTCTGGAAGGTTTCAAGATTTGTGGACAAACAATTCCAAAATTGATCTTATCGAGCGAGGCCATTCGGTTCGAAAATAAACCACGAAAAAACTGTAGGAGAATTATTAAGGTACCTCAATTGTCGTGCCGCCTTGCTTGCCATGCTGTGGTGTTTATGACAAGTAGTTGTCATGACATCATGGTCAACAGTCCCAAGCTGACCACGCACAGACCCCGTGCATAGCTAAAAGGTTGTTTTTCGAGCAAAGTTCCAATCCAATTGGGAGCGTCTTTGTCCAAAGGTTTTCGATCCAGCCCATTTTCGAGCTCCAAAAACGAAGCCCAAAATGGCGTCTCCCCTAATAGTTTCCAATCAGGCGGTCTCAGGTTTGGGAACCAATTTTTGGCCCCAAAATGGGGACCAAACCCGAGGCAAAAAAATGCGGAATTTCGGCGAGGGGAGACGTTGTTTGAAAGCGTTACCAAAGTTTGCCGACAGCGGCGCCAGTGGTCGCGAGCGACCGCGGTCGGTTGAAACAATTCAAAAAGCTCCGGCCTTTGCGACCTGGTGATGGGCTTGTGCGCTAAGCACAGGTGTTTGCCCACGTAACTGTGGGGGTACTCTGATGTGTCCTACGTTTTTTGTTGTTTTCCGGGCCCCGAAAATGGGCTCGTAAAGCTCGTCGAAAGTGTGGAGGGACTTGGCAAGGCTGCGGTGCATGAATAGTAGACGCCTTCAAATAGTGCCCGAATAGTGCCCGAAATAGTGCCCGAACTAGTGCCCGAATGAACCGTTCATAGTGCCCAAATGATTTTTCGTGAAGAAAAAGGAGATTTTCCTTCCTTTACGAAAGGAAATGTATTTGGGCACTATGAAGGGTTCATTCGGGCACTATTTCGGGCACTATTTCGGGCACTATTCGGGCACTATTCGGGCACTATGCCAGGTGGAGGCTTGGGCGGCATTATCTGGAGGGCTAAGGGTTGGGAGGCCTGCAGGACCACCAAAACACTGGAAATAGGAATTTGTGCTGCAGGAGGCATTGGGGAGTGATCTGCGGGGCAGGGTTTGGAATGCAAAAGGGGGTTTAGGGAAGGATCTGCAGAGTTTAGGGCAGGATCTGCAAGGCAGGATTTGGGGGAGGGTCCGCAAGCAAGCGTTTGGAGGAGCATACACGAAAAACATGAGGGGTGGCATGTGCAAAAATTGTAGGGTAGTCTATCTACAAGTTTACGGGGGCCTTGGCCATGCGAGGGTTTAGGGAAAGATCAGGCAGGACTTCGGGGAGGATCTATAACGAGACTTTATGAAGGAGTTATGGTTTTTATCGAGTGCAGCAGCAGTCAGTCATTGACAGTTTTCTTGTTTGCATATTCAGAAACCTCCCCCCCGCTCCCTCAATTTCAATGTGTGCCGCAATGCTCATTGGGCGAATCTATGTAAACATTCAATTTGGGGGGAGCGGGGGGTCTGGAAGGTTTCAAGATTTGTGGAAAAACAATTCCAAAATTGTACTATCGCGCGATGCCATTTTCAGTGTTCGAAAAACCACGAAAACTGTAGCATTAAGGCACCCCCATAGTCAGTGCTGTGGTATTTATGACAAGTAGTTGTCATGACATCATGGTCAACAGTCTCAAGCTGACCACGCACAGACCCCGCGCATAGCTACAAGGTTGTTTTTCGAGCAAAGTTCCAATCCAATTGGGAGCGTCTTTGTCCAAAGGGTTTCGATCCATTCTAGAGCCCATTTTCGAGCTCCAAAAACGAAGCCCAAAATGGGGTCTCCCCTAATAGTTTCCAATCAGGCGGTCTCAGCTTTGGGAACCAATTTTTGGCCGCAAAATGGGGACCAACCCGAGCTCAAAAACTGCGGAATTCTGCGAGGGAGACGGGTTTGAAGCTTTACCAAAGTTTTGCCCGACATGCGGCGACCAGTGTCGCGAGCGACCGCGTCTGTTGAAATCAATCAAAACGCTCCGTTGCTACCCTGGTGTGATTGGGCTTGTGCTGCTTAAGCACCGTTGTTTGCCACTGTAACTGTGGGGGTACTTTGATGTGTCCTACGTTTTTTGTTGTTTTCCGGGCCCCGAAAATGGGCTCGTAAAGCTCGTCGAAAGTGTGGCAAGGTAGGGAAGCCCTGGACGGAGGTTTTCAGGCCTGGAGAAGTGTGGGGAGGGACTTGGCAAGGCTGCGGTGCATGAATACGCCTTCAAATAGTGCCCGAATAGTGCCCGAAATAGTGCCCGAACTAGTGCCCGAATGAACCCTTCATAGTGCCCAAATGATTTTTCGCGAAGAAAAAGGAGATTTTCCTTCCTTTACGAAAGGAAATGTATTTGGGCACCATGAAGGGTTCATTGGGGCACTATTTCGGGCACTATTTCGGGCACTATTCGGGCACTATGGCAGGTGGAGGCTTGGGCGGCATTAGGAGCTTGGGCGGCATTATCTGGAGGGCTAAGGGTTGGGAGGCCTGCAGGACCACCAAAACACTGGAAATGCGCACGAAGAACAGGAATTTGTGCTGCAGGAGGCATTGGGGAGTGATCTGCGGGGCAGGGTTTGGAATGCAAAAGGGGGGGTTTAGGGAAGGATCTGCAGAGTTTAGGGCAGGATCTGGAAGGCAGGATTTGGGGGAGGGTCCGCAAGCAAGCGCTTGGAGGAGCATACACGAAAAACATGAGGGGTGGCATGTGCAAAAATTGTAGGGTAGTCTATCTACAAGTTTACGGGGGCCTTGGCCATGCGACGGTTTAGGGAAAGATCAGGCAGGACTTCGGGGAGGATCTCTAACGAGACTTTATGAAGGAGTTATGGTTTTTATCGAGTGCAGCAGCAGTCAGTCATTGACAGTCTTCTTGTTTGCATATTCAGCAACCTCCCCCCCGCCCCTTCAATTTCAATGTGTGCCGCAATGTGTGCCGCAATGCTGATTGGGCGCTTCTATGTAAACATTGAATTTGGGGGGAGCGGGGGGTCTGGAAGGTTTCAAGATTTGTGGACAAACAATTCCAAAATTGACTATCGCGCGAGGCATTTTCAGTGTTCGAAAAACCACGAAAACTGTAGGACGCATTAAGGTACCCCCATAGTCAATTGCCGCCTTGCTTGCCATGCTGTGGTGTTTATGACAAGTAGTTGTCATGACATCATGGTCAACAGTCCCAAGCTGACCACGCACAGACCCCGTGCATAGCTAAAAGGTTGTTTTTCGAGCAAAGTTCCAATCCAATTGGGAGCGTCTTTGTCCAAAGGTTTTCGATCCAGCCCATTTTCGAGCTCCAAAAACGAAGCCCAAAATGGGGTTTCCCCTAATAGTTTCCAATCAGGCGGTCTCAGCTTTGGGAACCAATTTTTTGCCGCAAAATGGGGACCAACCGGAGCTCAAAACGCGACATTATGCAGGGAGACCGTGTGTTGAAGCTTTACCAAAGTTTTTGCCCGACATGCGCGACCAGTGTCGGAGCGACGCCCGCGTTCTGTTGAAAATCATATTCAAACGCTTCCGTTGCTCCTGGTGATTGGGGGTGTGGCTGCTTAAGCACCGTTGGTTGCCACGTACTGGGGGGTACTTGATGGGTCCTACGTTTTTTGTGTTTTCGGGACCCGAAAATGGGCTGTAAAGTGTCGAAAACTGTGGCGGGGGGGGGGGGGGGGGGTAGGGTAGGTAAGCCTGGACGGAGGTTTTCAGCGGAGAAGGTTGGGCGGGCTTGGTAGACGGCCTTAAATAGCTGCCGAATAGTGCCCGGATAGTGCCCGAAATGGCCCGAACAGTGCCCGAATGAACTCTTCATAGTGCCCAAATGATTTTTCGCGAAGAAAAAGGAGATTTTCTTTCCTTTACGAAAGAAAATGTATTTGGGCACTATGAAGGGTTCATTCGGGCACTATTTCGGGCACTATTTTCGGGCACTATTCGGGCACTATTCGGGCACTATTCGGGCACTGTGCCAGGTGGAGGCTTGGGCGGCATTATCTGGAGGGCTAAGGGGTGGGCTTGCAGGACCACCAAAACACTGGAAATGCGCACGAAGAATAGGAATTTGTGCTGCAGGAGGCATTGGGAGTGATCTGCGGGGCAGGGTTTGGAATGCAAAAGGGGGGGTTTGGGGAAGGATCTGCAGAGTTTAGGGCAGGATCTGCAAGGCAGGATTTGGGGGAGGGTCCGCAAGCAAGCGTTTGGAGGAGCATACACGAAAAACATGAGGGGTGGCATGTGCAAAATTTGTAGGGTAGTCTATCTACAAGTTTACGGGGGCCTTGGCCATGCGAGGGTTTAGGGAAAGATCAGGCAGGACTTCGGGGAGGATCTCTAACGAGACGTTATGAAGGAGTTATGGTTTTTATCGAGTGCAGCAGCAGTCAGTCATTGACAGTCTTCTTGTTTGCATATTCAGAAACCTCCCCCCCGCCCCCTCAATTTCAATGTGCGCCGCGATGTGTGCCGCAATGCTCATTGGGCGCTTCTATGTAAACATTGAATTTGGGGGGAGCGGGGGGTCTGGAAGGTTTCAAGATTTGTGGACAAACAATTCCAACATTGTACTATCGCGCGAGGCCATTTTCAGTGTTCGAAAAACCACGAAAACTGTAGGACGCATTAAGGTACCCCCATAGTCAGTTGCCGCCTTGCTTGCCATGCTGTGGTGTTTATGACAAGTAGTTGTCATGACATCATGGTCAACAGTCCCAAGCTGACCACGCACAGACCCCGTGCATAGCTACAAGGTTGTTTTTCGAGCAAAGTTCCAATCCAATTGGGAGCGTCTTTGTCCAAAGGTTTTCGATCCATTCTAGAGCCCATTTGCGAGCTCCAAAAACGAAGCCCAAAATGGGGTCTCCCCTAATAGTTTCCAATCAGGCGGTCTCAGGTTTGGGAACCAATTTTTGGCCTCAAAATGGGGACCAACCCGAGCTCAAAAACTGCGGAATTCTGCGAGGGAGACGTGTTTGAAGCTTTACCAAAGTTTTGCCCGACATGCGGCGACCAGTGTCGCGAGCGCCCGCGTCTGTTGAAATCAATCAAAACGCTCCGTTGCTACCCTGGTGATTGGGCTTGTGCTGCTTAAGCACCGTTGTTTGCCACTGTAACTGTGGGGGTACTCTGATGTGTCCTACGTTTTTTGTTGTTTTCCGGGCCCCGAAAATGGGCTCGTAAAGCTCGTCGAAAGTGTGGCAGGGCAGGGAAGCCCTGGACGGAGGTTTTCAAGCCTGGAGAAGTGTTGGGAGGGACTTGGTAGACGCCTTCAAATAGTGCCCGAATAGTGCCCGAATAGTGCCCGAAATAGTGCCCGAACTAGTGCCCGAATGAACCCTTCATAGTGCCCAAATGATTTTTCGTGAAGAAAAAGGAGATTTTCCTTCCTTTACGAAAGGAAATGTATTTGGGAACTATGAAGGGTTCATTCGGGCAGTATTTCGGGCACTATTTCGGGCACTATTCGGGCACTATTCGGGCACTATGCCAGGTGGAGGCTTGGGCGGCATTATCTGGAGGGCTAAGGGTTGGGAGGCCTGCAGGACCACCAAAACACTGGAAATGCGCAGGAAGAATAGGAATTTGTGCTGCAGGAGGCATTGGGGAGTGATCTGCGGGGCAGGGTTTGGAATGCAAAAGGGGGGGTTTAAGGAAGGATCTGCAGAGTTTAGGGCAGGATCTGCAAGGCAGGATTTGGGGGAGGGTCCGCAAGCAAGCGTTTGGAGGAGCATACACGAAAAACATGAGGGGTGGCATGTGCAAAAAATTGTAGGGTAGTCTATCTACAAGTTTACGGGGGCCTTGGCCATGCGAGGGTTTAGGGAAAGATCAGGCAGTACTTCGGGGAGGATCTATAACGAGACGTTATCAAGGAGTTATGGTTTTTATCGAGTGCAGCAGCAGTCAGTCATTGACAGTCTTCTGGTTTGCATATTCAGAAACCTCCCCCCCGCCCCCTCAATTTCAATGTGTGCCGCAATGTGTGCCGCTATGCTCATTGGGCGCTTCTATGTAAACATTGAATTTGGGGGGAGCGGGGGGTCTGGAAGGTTTCAAGATTTGTGGACAAACAATTCCAAAATTGTACTATCGCGCGAGGCCATTTTCAGTGTTCGAAAAACCACGAAAACTGTAGGACGCATTACGGTACCCCCATAGTCAGTTGCCGCCTTGCTTGCCATGCTGTGGTATTTATGACAAGTAGTTGTCATGACATCATGGTCAACAGTCTCAAGCTGACCACGCACAGACCCCGCGCATAGCTACAAGGTTGTTTTTCGAGCAAAGTTCTAATCCAATTGGGAGCGTCTTTGTCCAAAGGTTTTCGATCCATTCTAGAGCCCATTTTCGAGCTCCAAAAACGAAGCCCAAAATGGGGTCTCCCCTAATAAGCCCTAATAGTTTCCAATCAGGCGGTCTCAGCTTTGGGAACCAATTTTTGGCCTCAAAATGGGGACCAACCCGAGCTCAAAAACTGCCGAATTCTGCGAGGGAGACGTGTTTGAAGCTTTACCAAAGTTTTGCCCGACATGCGGCGACCAGTGTCGCGAGCGACCGCGTCTGTTGAAATCAATCAAACCGCTCCGTTGCTACCCTGGTGATTGGGCTTGTGCTGCTTAAGCACCGTTGTTTGCCACTGTAACTGTGGGGGTACTCTGATGTGTCCTACGTTTTTTGTTGTTTTCCGGGCCCCGAAAATGGGCTCGTAAAGCTCGTCGAAAGTGTGGCAGGGTAGGGAAGCCGTGGACGGAGGTTTTCAGGCCTGGAGAAGTGTTGGGAGGGACTTGGCAAGGCTGCGGTGCATGAATAGTAGACGCCTTCAAATAGTGCCCGAATAGTGCCCGAATAGTGCCCGAAATAGTGCCCGAACTAGTGCCCGAATGAACCCTTCATAGTGCCCAATGATTGTTCGCGAAGAAAAAGGAGATTTTCCTTCCTTTACGAAAGGAAATGTATTTGGGCACTATGAAGGGTTCATTCGGGCACTATTTCGGGCACTATTTCGGGCACTATTCGGGCACTCGGCACTATGCCAGGTGGAGGCTTGGGCGGCATTATCTGGAGGGCTAAGGGTTGGGAGGCCTGCAGGACCACCAAACACTGGAAATGCGCACGAAGAATAGGAATTTGTGCTGCAGGAGGCATTGGGGAGTGATCTGCGGGGCAGGGTTTGGAATGCAAAAGGGGGGGTTTAAGGAAGGATCTGCAGAGTTTAGGGCAGGATCTGCAAGGCAGGATTTGGGGGAGGGTCCGCAAGCACGCGTTTGGAGGAGCATACACGAAAAACATGAGGGGTGGCATGTGCAAAAAATTGTAGGGTAGTCTATCTACAAGTTTACGGGGGCCTTGGCCATGCGAGGGTTTAGGGAAAGATCAGGCATGACTTCGGGGAGGATCTATAACGAGACTTTATGAAGGAGTTATGGTTTTTATCGAGTGCAGCAGCAGTCAGTCATTGACAGTCTTCTTGTTTGCATATTCAGAAACCTTCCCCCCCCGCCCCCTCAATTTCAATGTGTGCCGCAATGTGTGCCGCAATGCTCATTGGGCGCTTCTATGTAAACATTGAATTTGGGGGGAGCGGGGGGTCTGGAAGGTTTCAAGATTTGCGGACAAACAATTCCAAAATTGACTATCGCGCGAGGCCATTTTCAGTGTTCGAAAAACCACGAAAACTGTAGGACGCATTAAGGTACCCCCATAGTCAGTTGCCGCCTTGCTTGCCATGCTGTGGTATTTATAACAAGTAGTTGTCATGACATCATGGTCAACAGTCTCAAGCTGACCACGCACAGACCCCGCGCATAGCTACAAGGTTGTTTTTCGAACAACGTTCCAATCCAATTGGGAGCGTCTTTGTTCTTTGGTTTTCGATCCATTCTAGAGCCCATTTTCGAGCTCCAAAAACGAAGCCCAAAATGGGGTCTCCCCTAATAGTTTCCAATCAGGCTGTCTCAGCTTTGGGAACCAATTTTTGGCCGCAAAATGGGGACCAACCCGAAGCTCAAAAACTGCGGAATTCTGCGAGGGAGACGTGTTTGAAGCTTTACCAAAGTTTTGCCCGACATGCGGCGACCAGTGTCGCGAGCGACCGCGTCTGTTGAAATCAATCAAAACGCTCCGTTGCTACCCTGGTGATGGGGCTTGTGCTGCTTAAGCACCGTTGTTTGCCAGTGTAACAGTCAGTTGCCGCCTTGCTTGCCATGCTGTGGTATTTACAACAAGTAGTTGTCATGACATCATGGTCAACAGTCTCAAGCTGACCACGCACAGACCCCGCGCATAGCTACAAGGTTGTTTTTCGAGCAAAGTTCCAATCCAATTGGGAGCGTCTTTGTCCAAAGGTTTTCGATCCATTCTAGAGCCCATTTTCGAGCTCCAAAAACGAAGCCCAAAATGGGGTCTCCCCTAATAGTGCAAAAATCAGGCGGTTCTTCAGGTTTGGGAAAACCAATGTGTGCCTTCCCCCAAAATGGGGACCAACGAGCTCCAACACTGCGGAATTAGCGAGGGAGACGGGTTGAAGCTGTACAAAAGTTTGCCCGAATGCGGAGACCAGTGTCGCGACGACGCGCTGTTGAAATCAATCAAAAACGCGCCGTTGATTACCTGGTGATTGGGCTGTGCTGCTTAAGCACCGTTTGTTGCCACTGTAACTGTGGGCGGTTTACTCTGAGTGTCCTCAACACGTTTTTTGTTGTTTTTCGGGCCCGAAAATGGGCTCGTAAAGCTCGTCGAAAGTGTGGCAGGTAGGGAAGCCCTGGACGGAGGTTTTCAGGCCTGGAGAAGTGTTGGGAGGGACTTGGCAAGGCTGCGGTGCATGAATAGTAGACGCCTTCAAATAGTGCCCGAATAGTGCCCGAATAGTGCCCGAAATAGTGCCCGAACTAGTGCCCGAATGAACCCTTCATAGTGCCAAAATGATTTTTCGCGAAGAAAAAGGAGATTTTCCTTCCTTTACGAAAGGAAATGTATTTGGGCACTATGAAGGGTTCATTCGGGCACTATTTCGGGCACTATTTCGGGCACTATTCGGGCACTATTCGGGCACTACTGCCCGGGGAGGCTTGCTTGGGCGGCACTTACTCGGAGGGCTTTAGGGTGGCAGAGGCATCGCAGGGACCCCGCCAAAACACTGGAAATGCGCACGAAGAATAGGAATTTGTGCTGCAGGAGGCATTGGGGAGTGATCTGCGGGGCAGGGTTTGGAATGCAAAAGGGGGGGTTTAGGGAAGGATCTGCAGAGTTTAGGGTAGGATCTGCAAGGCAGGATTTGGGGAATTTGGGGGAGGGTCCGCAAGCAAGCGTTTGGAGGAGCATACACGAAAAACATGAGGGGTGGAATGTGCAAAAAATTGTAGGGTAGTCTATCTACAAGCGGGGGCCTTGGCCATGCGAGGGTTTAGGGAAAGATCAGGCAGGACTTCGGGGAGGATCTATAACGAGACTTTATGAAGGAGTTATGGTTTTTATCGAGTGCAGCAGCAGTCAGTCATTGACAGTCTTCTTGTTTGCATATTCATAAACCTCCCCCCCGCCCCCTCAATTTCAATGTGTGCCGCAATGTGTGCCGCAATGCTCATTGGGCGCTTCTATGTAAACATTGAATTTGGGGGGAGCGGGGGGTCTGGAAGGTTTCAAGATTTGTGGACAAACAATTCCAAAATTGTACTATCGCGCGAGGCCATTTTCAGTGTTCGAAAAACCACGAAAACTGTAGGACGCATTACGGTACCCCCATAGTCAGTTGCCGCCTTGCTTGCCATGCTGTGGTATTTATGACAAGTAGTTGTCATGACATCATGGTCAACAGTCTCAAGCTGACCACGCACAAACCCCGCGCATAGCTACAAGGTTGTTTTTCGAGCAAAGTTCCAATCCAATTGGGAGCGTCTTTGTTCAAAGGTTTTCGATCCATTCTAGAGCCCATTTTCGAGCTCCAAAAACGAAGCCCAAAATGGGGTCTCCCCTAATAGTTTCCAATCAGGCGGTCTCAGCTTTGGGAACCAATTTTTGGCCTCAAAATGGGGACCAACCCGAGCTCGAAAACTGTGGAATTCTGCGAGGGAGACGTGTTTGAAGCTTTACCAAAGTTTTGCCCGACATGCGGCGACCAGTGTCGCGAGCGACCGCGTCTGTTGAAATCAATCAAAACGCTCCGTTGCTACCCTGGTGATTGGGCTTGTGCTGCTTAAGCACCGT
>CAJNDT010002849.1:0-27643 GCA_905221615.1 Symbiodinium sp. CCMP2592
TCACCAATTTGTTTCGAAACTCCTCGCAGCAAGGCCCGACCGTCGCCCATGAAAAAGGTCTTGTCCAAAACAGATACGATGTCCATAACTTCTGTAGCTGCATCGACAGACTTGATTGCCCGATCCAGTGCGGTTTGTTCCTTCGTAGTTCGACCAACAGTGTGTACATATTACAATTGAACATATCGTTTGATTATCACAACTATTGCTTTGTAGCTATGCTTCACGGTGCATCAGGCCCCAGTCCGTCATGACCGGCACAGGGTCTCCATCCCAAACAGAATTGAAAACTTCAGACCATATCAGTTCCGCCGAAGCTGTGCTCTTGTGCCGAGCCAACCGACCACCCATGGCATTGGCGCCATCGCCGACAACCATGGCTAAAGATGCCGCCAGTGACCGGCTGCTAAAATGGGCAGGGTGCTCCTCCAGAATCTCCCACGCGACCTTCTTCAATTGTGGGCCTGCATGATCACCGACACCCAAAGTCTTCCCGCCAACCATCGGTGTGTAAGCACGACCTGTGGCAAATTATTAGTTGTTAATTTATTCTGTGAAAAAATAGATAGAAGACACAAAGGTGACCGGCTAGTGCCATGATGCTTTGGACATGAAGAGGAAGCCTGTGCTTTGGCTCACGACCGACAGTCCGACCAGCAACACATTGTCCCGCTTCAGCATTTGTTCTTTGCCAATGGAGATGGAGTCCAACATGACACCTTGCTTAGTGAGATGAGCCACATCACTGATTCACACACACAGTTGCAGCATCGACTGTCTAATCTGGCGGCAAAGCACAGAAGTCGCTGGGAATGCCTAGGCCAACGACCAGCCGTTGAAAATCCATCGCATCCAAATTCTGCAATGCCCTGGCGGCATAGAACTCCACCTCGCGGCAGAACGACCGGCTGCAAGGCCAATGGCCCAATTGCACTCCACGCCGGCGGTTCCTCTCGGCATCTCTTTCAAAAGAGAGGAAGGACCGGCCTTCGGATGCGTTGGAAAGGCAAATGTCGACTACTGTGTCCAGTGACAGCTCCTTGTCGACCGACACGGCCTTCTGTTTCCTTTGTATACCCTCCTTCTCTTTCTCTTTGAGCTTCTCGCGTTCAAACTCTTCAAGCTTCGACCGGCTCTGCATGGATCGTTCTACGCTGGTGGTTCCCAAACCCAATAGAGCTGCTGCTACCCTTTCGACCAGTGATTTGCCAGCAAACTTCCTTTCATGCAGCAGTTATTGTATTGAATCAATTACTTAAATTAGTTAACTGAAATAATTTTGCAGATGATAATTGATAAATCTATAAAATATTGGATTTGGAAGACCCAGCCTTACCGGCATGTATTTCATCACGGCCGACAAGACGTCTTTCGGGCAGCGCTGAAGGTTGGTCATGACATTGACCGACAAAACTTGGCCTTGGCCTTGCAAGGCAGCATGTCTGTCCACGAACGTACCACAGTTCTCCCCTGGTCGCCAAAGGCGCCCGTCGACTTCATCTTCGACCGGCATTTCGGCTTCGCTGTCAGAAACACTGGGTTCGGATGCAGCATCGGCTGACGAGGAATCAAAGTTTTGTGTGCAAGCGACCGACTCGGAGGTTTCTGACCTTAAAGAAGGCACAAACTCCTCGTCAGACATGGCTCCGTCAGACATGGCTCTTATGGATGGCGATCAACTCTACCCCAGCAAAGGTTCATGGGTTGCGTTTTGGGTGAGGTGTGCTGGCCAAACTGCTTTACTGATTCCTCATGTCTGTCAGTTCTGGAGAATGAGATGACGTCCAGGCACAGTTGCATCAAGCACTTTCGGTTGCCTGTCTGACAAACACTGGGAAGCCCTGGCTGAGTGACTGACTGAGAAACTGTGCAAAGTCCAAGAACACTTTTCTCAGCTTCACCTTTCACATCTCACAATACGGCTCTTAGTCTCAATGTGATGGATGCTGGGACCCTGGCAAGGCCTTGGCGACCGGCTGGCATGATGCGCGAAGTCAAGAACATTTTGTGCACCTCCAGTCTGATACTGGCTCTTGAATTGTCCTCTCTGCAAGTGTTGCCAGTTGAATGAAAAGCTGGGGTCTGGGCAAATAGCGGGGATGGAACTGCTCTCCACTGTCATCGGACAGAGAACCTGAGCAGGGTGAAATGACATTTGTGGTGTCATCATCAGAATCAGAATCGGCACATCTTCCACCATGAACCATTTTTCTGATGCTGCCACAGAGCCCCAGACCGTCGGACGAATCAGCAAAACTCCACAAAGTGTCAAAACAATTCTGTCGACGGGTTATCCCCGATGGCAGAGTCGACCGTCGGACGAATCAGCAAAACTCCACAAAGTGTGCACACAATTGTGTCGACGGGTTATCCCCGATGGCAGAGTCGACCGTCGGACGACGAATCAGCAAAAAATCCGCGTGAAGTGGGAAAACAATTCTGTCGACGGGTTATCCCCGATGGCAGACTTAACATGCGGATAGTTATAGTTGTCAGCGACCGACTTCAGTGACCGACTTCGCGACCGACAAGCAAGCCGAGATGTCCCGGCTTGCCGGGAATGATCAGCTGTTTGTCGATCACTAGGCAAGCTTTGACCGGCGTGAGACTCCCTTTGCTGCCATTTTTCATCACCCACCTCCAAGAAGCATCCGTGGCCTTGTTGAGCTGGGCCATCACGACCGACGCGTCATCTCCTGGAACCCAAACCATCTGCTGGTTAGGTTTCAGACCGGCCGATGGGAGGGAACCTTGGGTGAAGGAAGGCGGGATGTGCTCCCAAACGGAGTTCGACTTGAGGCTGGCGACCGCGTCTGCGACCGTCACTTGCTTCCCATTGACAATGACCTTGTCCTTCGAAGAGGTCAGCTTGTACTCCAGACCGACAGCACTGGAGTTTTTGCGGAAACGACCGGCGCTGCAATCCAGAGTGTACACAATTGTGCCTGGAGGCAGCCTCTTGTTGGTGGAGGTTCCGACCGGCAAAAGGATCCTCAAGTTCTGCAAGTCCAAGCGAAACGTGGCATCACCCACGATGAAATTGGCGACCGACGCAGGGTTCAGCTCCGGCTCCGGGGCTGTTACATCAGCTTTGACGACCGGCGGCGAAGTCTCAGCTGCAGCAGACGGGGCTGGCTTGTCGACCGGCACTGGACCAGTAGCGGGAGCCGGAGTGACCGGAGCCGGTGCGACCGGCGAAGGCTTGGCCTTGGCCTCTGAGGTTCGGGGTTTTTTGCCAGCTGGCTCCACTGTTGTCTCTTCCTTGACCGGCGCCTCATTCACAGGCTCCTGAAACCACTTATCCATGAACTGCTTCTTGCTGGCAGCGAGCTCGACCGGCGTGGCTTGTGACCTGTCAGAGTAATAATAAACGTGCTGCATCAGCAAGCAATGGACTCGACAGCAACCTAACTATCGCAGCCAGGTGGCGGATCATAGTCTGGACCCAGGTCGACCGACACGACCGACTTTGCAGCAATGCCACACCCATTCCGTGTCTTGACGACCAATGCGATGAGACCGTCAGAGGCGCCCTGGCTGATGTCAAAGTTGAAGGCCGCGTTTGCTCGCTTTGCGGCTTTACTGAGCGGGGTGACGCAGCCCCAATTAACAGTGACCAGACCGACGAGGAGCGATCCTCTGTCAAACCGACGCAGTCCGTCCTGAGCACAGGATTCTTGGCGAGGTTCACTTTGTCGGAGTTCACGACCGACAAGAGGCTTGCCATGTTGTCGAAATGCAAAGCACTGCATGTGCATATCAAGTCCCCCTCCTTTTTAGGGACAGTCGTGATGAGTGCAACATGACCGTCGATGACCGACAATCCCAGGTCATACTTGACCAGCTCCTCATGTGTGAGATCGTTGCATTTCTTCTCCATGTCATTGTAGTTGGCAACCGACTTGTTGATACCTCAGTTCGGAATTGCACACGTCCTATCATAATCGATCAATGCATGACATGAAGGTCAGAACTCAAGCCAAAACACCATTTCGCCAGGTGCTCTCGACCGGAATCTCCAACAGCTTGAACACTGAGCCCTCTGCTGCATAGGGGTTAAAGACCGGCACACACGGGATGTCTGTCACCTTGCGCTTCAAGTTCAATGACCGGCTAGCTTCATCCAGTTTCAGGGCGGTGCACATGTCGTCGAGCAAGACTCGGCCATGTGCCATGGAGTGCCTGAGCTTAACATGCATTCCTGCGAAAAGCTTTTGGTTGACACGCGTTTCATGCTTTGTCGGCAAGATGCTCGACCGGACCACGAACCATACCTATGACTGTGGAGACGACCGACTGGACCCCAACGAAGATGGAAGGATGGGCTGTGCGTGTGGAGACCGCCATCCACCTGCACTGATCACCACGGAAGACTTCTCGCACGACCGACGCATGGTGATCCCAGCATTTGGCCACCAACCACAAATCCACAGGATACTTCTTGTCGACGGACGCTTCGACCGCCTGTGTGTCAGGACCGGCTTCCTCTGTGGTGTCCAACGTCTTGCTATCCTCTGGCTGCTCTTGGTCACTGACCGGCAACTCCTCCCAGATTCAGTAAAGTGATTGATGACGTCCACATCAAACCCTGAACTGCACCTGGACTGCACCTGAACTGCACCTGAATGGCACCAATATAGAAAACCTCATCACCTGAACTGCACCTGAACTGCACCTGAGCTGCACCTGACCTGCACCTGCCGCCCTGCCCCCCACAAAGGTCCTCTGTGGGATGGGCCGGCATGTCTGTCATGGGTTTGCACGGCCTGAGCTTGCCTCAGTAGGAGTGTGGGTTAGTGTGGGCAGTGGGGCCATTAGTCTAGTTTCAAGGATTCTTTTAATTTGATTCAAAGGCACAATTGTAGTCGGTGCAGCGCATCTGTAACTTCTCATAGGCAAATGACCGGCATTTGTTGACAGTCACATGGCTCGGCACCACCTCCTTCGCAGAGACCGACAACTCCGACTGTGAATAGACCATGTAAGTCGGGCGACGATTCCGGGACTGTTCTGGACCGGCAGTGAAGGTGATGACGTACGCCTCACGGTTTGGGATCATCGTCTGCAGCTGGTTCCTTAGCTGTAGTGTTGCATCGACCGACCAATTGGATTGTCGCACCCCAAAACTTGCACTGACCACGATTGCCACTGCAGATGCTTCAAATCTTTTTTTGGCTTCCTGCATGCCCCTTCACACAGAAATTTGACACCCGACGACTGGCGGTTCAACGACCAGCGTGGTGTCTGTACTTCTCCTCTGCAGCAATAATGAAAAGCCTCAGCTGCTGTCGCTCGTTCGGCAGCTTTTTCAAGAAAGCTCTTATGTCTTCTTGAGCGCCAGAGACGACCGGCACGTTCTTATCAATTCGGGAATTGATGAAGGACATGTCATACAGCACCTTCACTGTGACAAACAAATGACACAGTGTCGATGTTGTGAAGATCGCAAACAAGAGACACCCGACCGCCCAAAGATCAGCTGTGGGTGCCAACCTCACCCTTACAGCAAAGCTACGACCGGGTTCCTGTGACCCGCTAAGCTCCGGAGGTCTGTACGCTGCAGAGTACACCTCGTCACCATAGACAGCTGTCCCGACCGGCTCAGTGAGGCCGAAGTCGCCCAGCGGGCTCGAACATGGGGGGCAGGACCGACAAGTATGTTCTGTGGCTTCACATCACAGTGCACAAGCTTGTGACAGTGCAGATACTGGAGTCCATGTGCAAGATCGACCATCAGATGCCATTTGTGTGGGCACTTTGCGGCCTTGGGCTGCGTCTTCAGCCAAGCGTCCAATGTCACCGGCACATACTCCAAAAGAAGGCCCACGAGACCTCCGTCGACCGACATGACTGGCCCATAACAATGCAGGATGGCTGGGTGGCGTAGACTGAGGAGAACGTCTAGCTCCCTCTTCACGTCCCTGCTGCCGACCGGCAACCTCGACATGACAAGATGCAGCACTAAACCCAAAGTCGACAAAGACATCATTCGTTCATTCATTCATGATTGTTCAATCGCATGAACCTTAATAATAAAATGAATAGCCAAGATGCTTCACTGCGAACTCCGTTCCCATCAAGTTTTCACAGCGGTAAACTGTGCCATGGGCGCCTTGTCCCAGGGTCGACCGACTGGAAAGTGCCATGCCTTCAAAGGAGAACCTCAATTCATTGACGAGGTTCTCATCGACCGGTGGCTGCTGGTCACTATCATCCTCAGGCTTCGGGTCTCTGACCGGCGAGTCGACTTCCACTGGAGGATGAGCGAGCTCCCTCTTGAGGGCGTTGTGCTTTCTGTGATCCTTGACCGCCGCGTCCACAAAGGGTTGTTTCTCCTTTTTTGACATCTGCTTCCATCGCGACCGGCTCTGATCTAAGTTTTTCAAGAAGGTTTTGACTCGAAGGCGCTTCAATGGAGGGTCGACCGTCCCTGTCCTGGCGACCGTCGCACAGTAACGGGCATAGGGCCCTGCCACCCTCTTCAGCCCGAGGCTTTTGTTACTGATTCGACCCATGAAGGTCGACCGGCCGTTTTGGACTTGAGCCGAAGCAACGCTGAGCACAGCAGTCGACCGACAAGTCTAGAAAGAACTCTGTGCCATCCAAGGTTCACGACCAACGTCACTAAGTCGTGGCGCTTTCCACAGAAGATGCCCATGGACACGTATTGCCGATCTACGACCGACGTGACGACCTTCCACAACTCTGCCATGTCCCCCAAAATGATCTTGGCCTTCGACGTGGCCTCATCGATGTAAATGCCGCCACGGGTCGTCGCCCGGCATAGACCGACGAAGCCATCACCAAAGGTCTTCATGTCATGAAACAGATGAATGTTGGAGCGGACCGACAAGCCTAGCTCCTCAGCTTTTTCAAGAACAGGATCCTTCTCCACCAGTGGGGCCTCCATCGTGATGTCGTCAGCCAAGATCCCAGACTCGTCGTCTCCCCCCTCAACGACCAGCTTGTGCTCTGTGACCGTTGCTTTGGCCGCATCCACAGCACTTTCGGCTTCATCCACTGCACGACCAGCGGCCAGATTCTTCAACCCTTGGAGGACCGACACACACTCAGGGATGCCACTGCCCTCGATCTTCGGGTCACCAGACAGACCGACGCCAAGACGCATGCACGTCCTTGGCAACCCCATCACCAAAATAATGAGACATGGCACTGAATGTCAGTTATAGTTCATAGTGCTAGCAAGCCTCAAAATGCGCGACCGTCCACGCTCACTCCACAGCATCTTCTGACAGCGGTCATACGCTGGTAGGCGGCTCACGACCGACGAGTACTTCTTCATGACCAACTGACACCACAACTGTGCCTTCAACATTGGGGCACAAAAGTCAGACATGAAGGTCGGTATGGAAGAGACCGTCCCGCGACCGTCACAGAAGTCATAGAAAAGCTGCAGAGCAGCAATCTGCTGCTCGGGTTCCAGGAGGAAGCCTGAGCCAACTGCATTCCGCGACCAACAATGCAGGAAAACCTAACAGCATGGCATGCCGCCGAGTTACGTGTCTCTTCTCCTTGACCGACGAAGTACTTGTTCGTGAAAACAAGTCCCTATGGCAGGTCGGGCTTCTCCTTCAGCTTGATCAGGACCGGCTCTTTTAACACTGCAGTCGCTTTGCACCAGTTGTGGATTGTTGACCGGCGTGACTTGCCCAAAATTTCCACCATGGCGTTCTCGGCGTCCTGACAGATGAGACTCAGGGCCAGCAACAAAACAGGTGGTCGACCGACTGTCCTTTATCAGACCGCCAGGAACTTTGGCGACATAAGCACGCACAAGTTTGATCTTGTGCTCGACCGACGTCGTCCGCAACTTGTTGGCCTCCTGCTCATGGGCCATGGTGTAGAAGAGCTTGACCGCCGCCTGACACAGGAGTAACTAGTGACCGTCATGAGTGTCTAGTCATACTGCACATCCCTGGCCTCATCATCATCCGAGAATTTGATGCAATCAAAACGCATTCCGACCGTCAGAATGTCCTTGATCTCACCTGTGTACCACTCGAGCTGCGTTGCATCATCGGACTGAGCGACCGTCTCAGCAGCTTTCCTCGGTCAGAAAGTAATTTAAAATTAAGGGAAATGAAAACCGTGGACTTCGACCGACTCTTTTCTGACCAGCTGACAAACCAGTGCACACCAGAACGTGGAATTGGACCGACAAACTACACGTCGTCAAGTATCTTCAACGCTGCGATACAGTGCTTGCCATCTGCCAGCTTCGACCGGCCATCAGATGCGGCCATAGGACGACCAGCAGGATCATACCTGCGAAACCCAAGAGTGAACTACCAAGCACGAGAAAATAAACTTTTCGACTGGCCTCAGCTTCGGTCGGGACAACGAAGCCTGGCCCCAACGACCGGCCAAAATCACCTTCTCATACAACTCCAGGACACGATCCTCATCGACGTCCCGATGGCCGGAATCATGGGCGACCGACACGTCGTCAAGCTTTAAGAGCTTGCTCTCCACGTAGACCGGCGCGTAAGCAGGAGTGCCTGCTTTCTTGGACATGGCTCGACCGGCCGACTTGGTTCGGAACCCCGAGGATCGGTTGCTAAGGCTTGTAAGCCCAAACTCCAGGTAGGCAACGGCACGACCGACACTCAGAGATGTGCTTCCAAGATCATCGACCGGCCTGCCGATGTTGAACCCACAAGATAGGCCCACAAGGCTTAGCAACCTATTCTGCTGGTTCAACTGGAAGAGCATGCACGACCGGCTAAGGTGCTGCAACATATGTGTCAGAGTGGGACCGACCTAGGACGATGCAGCACTAGACCGACTTTAACCCCCAAGATAGGACCACAAGCCTTAGCAAAGCATCCTTTGGGTTCAACTTAGTGAAGGCATGTATTCAACCTTGGAGGTCATCTCTGGCTCGGGCTGTCGACCGATGTCTGAACTGGTAACTTGGGGCTACAAGCCTTAGCAACCGATCCTGGGGGTTCCGAACCAAATGCAGCCCAGAGTGGATTCCAAAGCATGTGCCATGCGCTGGAATGCACCATGGACCGCCAGGCTGGCATGCATTGTGCTACCAAGTCAACAACTTGACTACATGACAGAACCAACAGGTAACAAACAAAGTCAGGTATGCTGCACTCAATCTCGAACACTAAGTCGACTGGCATGCCCTCTCACGTGCTTCACATTTTAAACACATGTCTCGCTGGCTGCTGAAACCGACAGACGACTGTGGCTCTATGCACACATGGCATGGCCGACAGCTGGCAGGACAGGCTGCATCTGGCATTCAGAAAACACTATCGTCATGATCATGGTCTGTCATTATTTGACCGACAACTGCCAGGGCCAGCCTGCCTGCTAGAGTGAGGAAAAAGGCCTTTGACTCGACCGGCGTGGTGGACATCAGCTAGACTCAGCGACCTGGTCCATGACGAGCGGCTGCTTTGTCTTGCCTGCAACATCTTCCTCGACCGACTCCATGACGAGTGGCTGCTTTGTCTTGCCCGCCAGATCCTCGACCGACACCGTTGTCTTGCCCGCCAGATCCACGACCGACTCTTTGGCGAGCATCTCATCCATTTCTGCGACCAGCTTCTTCTGTATCGCGAGCAGAGTTGACGACCGACTGTTCAGCTCCTCCAACTCTTTATCGTTCTGGTACATGTATTCTTTCAGCGTCTCGAGGTTCTTTAACTTCACGAAGTCACCGACCGGCACCTTGTTGCTGAACTGAACCATGACCTTGTACTCCGCGGCGACCGACTCAACGCCCATCTGGGGAAGCGTCGGCGCGTAGTAGTAGTCCTGAGCAGACAGCTTATGCTGTAGATTGCAACTGCAGGATTAGAAATCATGCAACTGCAACATCACTGAATCGAATGCCACCAAAGCACACAGACCGGCGACATGCTTTCATCATAGTGAAGGAGTCCAGCTGGAAGCATGCCCACTCCATAGTAGCTCAGCCGCACATCGACCGCCGTGCCGCCACCTGCCAGCCAACACATCAGCGCAGCCTTCGTCGGGTTACTGAAATACATATATCCAGTGCCACCCCGACCGACTGTGGAGGAAGGCCGCTTTTGCCCTCGGGGCTTGTTGATGCTGTTGGCCAGCAGCTTCTTCACGACCGACAGCTCCGTCACATCATCGGAGATCTTGTAGAACACGAAAGCAGGCTTGTCGACCGGCACGTCACTTGGCAACGCCTCCACCTCGAGGCGGGCGTCCATGCGTGTGACTTTGAGGTGCTTCTCGACCGACAAGTCGAGGTTCCTCACGACGAAGCCGTCGTTGGTGCATGGTCTGACCGACCCTTGTTCCATAGCCAGTTGGAACTCATCGACCTGCACTTCCAGCACGACCACGAACCGGGTCAACAGAAGTTTGACCTCATCTTCCCGACCGGCGTTATCAGTAACACACATGATTGTGCCCCCAGCCGAAACACGATGGGCCTGCTCCTTGTGCTTCGACCGTTGGTACATCGGCCCCGGAATGGGATCCGTGTCGGAAAGCTGGTATTGCATCCTGACCGACCGGGCAGTTCAGAACTAAGGACGACCTACACTACTGCATCCTCGCTGGTCATGATAAATGAACTGAAACACAGCAGCAAGGCACCTGCGACCGACACCAGCGATAGCCTTATAGACAGCGACCGATGGGGAGAAATAGGCCTGGACGTCGGGAACTGGGTTCCAGAGCCAGTGCTCCCACTGGTCGACCGACAGTCCGACATAACCTGTCTTGGCCATAGCGACGGGGAGTGGGGCCGGCAAGTCTCGTGAAGCTGAAATTGCTTTGTGGCATGGCAGGCATCATAGACATAGACCGACTGTGACTGTGCCCAACAACTGCAGGTAACCAATGAGGACCAGGCCAACCGGCACCCGCTGATCAGACATCATAGAGCTGGAGTCCAGTTCTATGGTGTCTGACCAGATGGTGATGGTAGGCGACCGACCTTGGCAAATATGAATCATGAAGTCATAGCTAGTTACAGTATCCAAAGCACGCTGCCCACGCATGTGTCTGAGAACACCACCGGCAAGGAAAGTAGATCTGCTTCTGTCTGGACCTCAATACTTAAGGTGACTGGGATCTCAAATTGGCATGGACCTGTTACTGCTACAGGAGCCCGACCTCCCAGAGCATCCAAGGAGCTCCTCAACCCTTCGTCGGCGCCACTCAGCCAGTCGTAGTTCGACTGGCTGAGCGGTGCCGACGAAGGGTTGAGGACACCTGTCGGTAGCTCTCCTCGACCGGCAACACTTCCTGACCAGGTGTTGCTAAGTCAATCATTACAGCAGTGTCCAGCATTATTGAATGCTGATCGACACTGAGGCCTGTACCCTGAGCCATGAAGATTTACATTGGGTGGTCTGGGAGGTGATAGACCTTGAGCGAACACACACATAACACTTTCGAAAGTACACTGCCCACGCATGTGTCTGAGAACACCACCGGCAAAGAAAGTAGATCTGCTTCTGCCTGGACCTCAATACTTAAGGTGACTGGGATCTCAAATTGGCATGGACCTGTTACTGCTACAGGAGCCCGACCTCCCAGAGCATCCAAGGAGCTCCTCAACCCTTCGTCGGCGCCACTCAGCCAGTCGTAGTCGACTGGCTGAGCGGTGCCGACGAAGGGTTGAGGACACCTGTCGATAGCTCTCCTCGACCGGCAACACTTCCTGACCAGGTGTTGCTAAGTCAATCATTACAGCAGTGTCCAGCATTATTGAATGCTGACCGACACTGAGGCCTGTACCCTGAGCCATGAAGATTTAGATTGGGTGGTCTGGGAGGTGATAGACCTGGACTGAAAATTTCAATCCAGGTCTATGCCTCCCAGAGCACCCGAGGAGCTCGACCGGCAACACTTCCTGACCAGGTGTCGCCAAGATGTGGCAGAGAAGCTTTATGGATCAATCGGAGCACCTTGGCTTAAATATATATATATATATGTTGCAAGATAGTGACTGTCACTATCACTAGAGCCGATGTATTTAAGCCAAAACTGTGTGATGCTATGGGCAGGGACCGGCCAAGTAGTCTTACTCTGACCAGACCAGAGATCCTGGTAAGTTCATTCGTGTCTTTTTTGTGTAATACAGCATACCTTTTACTATTTTATGATTTGTATACCTCACATATGGTTGTGCAGCATCACCACACCTGAACTGCACCTGAACTGCACCTGAACTGCACCTGAACTGCACCAATCTATAATAGCACGAACGCTGAACTGCACCTGAACTGCACCTCAACTGCACCTGAACTGCACCAGCATTATCCATGTTCATGGTTTCCCCCAGAAAGAATAAACAGAACAGACCGGCTAGTAGACCTTCTTGAATAATTAATTCCTACTAAGGGATATAGGTAAACTTATAGGGCTCTGTCTATTATTTCTAAAAAGGACAAGCGTGAACTGCACTGGAACCTTTGTGAATCAAAGCATCAAACCCAGCAGTCCTCCTGGACTGTGTCAGACCGTCGCTCAGCCGAGGCCATTGGGGGATCTTGTCATTTTGACGAGATCCCCCGATGGCCTCGGCTAGCCTGGCTCAAGGTGCCAAACAATGCATCTTGACTTGGCTCTGTGATCCTCAGATGAAACGTTGACTTAGTGCTGGACGACCGACTCGTCGCCGGGCCGGCCTGCCACGTCGGTGGTCTGTCCATCGGTCTGATTTATTTATGATTACACCTCACGAATCCGCCTCATGCGGGACACTGACCGGCCCCATGTGAAGCTCTCGCCTTGGAGCAAAAAGTAGACAGGTAAATACCGGAACACCCACTGCATCCAGGGATGTGGCAGGTCATGAAGATGTTGCCGAAAGCCTGTCCACGGGAAAATGCATCATTGCTGTAAACAAATGAGGTGGCACCCATGATGCATGAGCTGCACTTGTTTTGCCATCATTGCACGACCGTCGGTTTCTGCTCTGATCCGAGTCGATTCGAGCTGAAGACGGGACCGGCCATGGTAGGTTCTCATTTGAAGAGCTGAATTCTGAATGTGTCCATTAATGGCAACTCAATGAGAAGTGTTGCATAGTTTCATTGACTAAGTCGGTATATTAAGACTTGACTGACTGACTTAACTTATTCCAAACAAATCTAAACCGAAGCTGCCCCGTCTTCTGCGACTGTCGGTCCCGCAAGCGCTGTCGCAAACGACGACACGACAGAAAAACAGGCGACCGACTCTTGCTGGAGGTCACGGTCACGACCCCATTGTTGCAGCTCCCATCAGGGATCCTGTGAACGTCAGGTGTTTGTGGAACTTGACAGTCAACATGACATGAACGCAAACACACACACACACAGTCGGAAGTCCTGCTGATGACCGTCTTGTGGCTGGTCCTCCGATGTTGAAGCACAGCTGTGACAGTGAATGCACTCTGACTACTCGTGTCTCTTGACCCCAGCTTCCAATCCAAGTGGAGACCTCCCTCGCAATGCAATCTTATACTTATGTGTCCCCGACGACCAGCAGTACAAACACATGTTCAGGAGTCCTACTGGTGTTGGAAGGGATCTGCTCTCCCATCGTCCTGCAGGTCCAAGATTCAAATTAAACAGCCTACACTACTCTTAAACTCTGGACGCGTTCACAAGTCCTGGCCATGACCGTCTTGACCTCTTCCCTCCTGCAACATTCATTGTTTAGTCAGCGGAAGTTCCTCCGCTGCCACTCTGACTCTAGCACTATACAGCTTGACAGCAAGTTGTCCTGTTGCTCATCTCCATGATCCTCGCTGTTGAGCCGCACTTTGAAGAGGCTAGACTCCACCGTGACTAGAAGACCTTGCCAGCTACAGAATCATGTCATGAGCAACGAGTCCTGGTGTGAAGCTTGATCTGCGGGTCGTCCCGGACCGACGTCCTTCGATTAGATCAACCAACTGTGTGATCTTCACTCTGTGCACAAAGAAACGTTCATGTGCCCTGCGACTCAGCCTGCCCATCACGTTGTCCCCAGCTTCCATCCTTCGAGGCAATGCAATCCACACTGAAATTGGGTGACTGACGACCGGTGAAGCTTCCGTCCTTCGATGCAATCTAATTAATTATTTATTAATCCACACTCAAACTGTGTGAGACCCTGCACGAGTCCTGCTGTGATGTGCGACCGTCGCCTTGGCCCCAGGTATCCCAGTTTCCGTCCTTCGATTCGACGGAGTTCTCTGTATCAGAACTATTCAGAAGTCCTGCCGCCAAGCCTGACCGGCGCTTTGCCCCCAGGCCGAGCTTCCCCAACCGTCCTACTGGTCAAGCCACTGAAGCAACATTCTCCCAGAAAGACATGTTTGCAAGTCCTGCTGCGTAGCCTGACCGTCGCCTTGTCCCCAGCTTGGATCCTTCGACTCGAAGCTATCAGTTATCCACTAGTGACAAAAGTGACAAAGGAATCCTGAACGAGTCCTGCTGTGATGGCTGACCGTCGCCTTGGCCCCAGGCATCCCAGGTTGAGTCCTTGGATTGGATGGAGTTGTCTGAAAAAGAACTCTTGAGAAGTCCTGCCACGAAGCCTGACCGCCGCTTTGCCCCCAGGCCATGCTTCCCCACGTTTGGTCCTACGGCTCAATCAATGAATCCTCTGAAAACAATCTGCTACAAAGGCACGTTCACGGGTCCTGCTGCGAAGCCTGACCGTTGTCTTGTCCCCAGCTTCCATCCTTCAGTGCAATCCAGAGATTCTGTGACAAGGAAGCAATCACGCATGAGTCCTGCTGTGATGTGCCACCGTCACCTCCCCAGCTTCCATCCTTCGGTGCAATCCAGATATTCTGTGAGACAAGGAAGCAATCATGCATGAGTCCTGCTGCCAAGCCTGACTGTTGTCTTGTCCCCAGCTTCCATCCTTCGGTGCAAATCAGAGATTCTGTGACGTCACAAGGAAGCAATAATCATGCAGTCCTGCTGTGATGTGCGACCGCCGCCTTGGCCCCAGCTTCCATCCTTCCGTGCAACCCAGAGATTCTGTGACAAGGAAGCAATCACGCATGAGTCCTGCTGTGATGTGCCACCGTCACCTCCCCAGCTTCCATCCTTCGGTGCAATCCAGAGATTCTGTGACAAGGAAGCAATAATCATGCATGAGTCCTGCTGTGATGTGCGACCGTCGCCTTGGCCCCAGCTTCCATCCTTCCGTGCAATCCAGAGATTCTGTGACAAGGAAGCAATCACGCATGAGTCCAGCTGTGATGTGCCACCGTCACCTTGGCCCCAGCTTCCATCCTTCCGTGCAATCCAGAGATTCTGTGACAAGGAAGCAATCACGCATGAGTCCTGCTGTGATGTGCCACCGTCACCTTGGCCCCAAGTTCCATCCTTCGGTGCAATCCAGAGGTTCTGTGACACACGGAAACAATCATGCATGAGTCCTGCTGTGATGTGCGACCGTCGCCTTGGCCCCAGGTATCCCAGTTTCCGTCCTTCGACGGAGTTCTCTGATAACATAACATTCTGCTAGAAAGACATGGTTGCAAGTCCTGCTGCGTAGCCTGACCATCACCTTGTCCCCAGCTTGGATCCTTCGATTCGAAGCTATCAGTTATCCACTAGTGACAAAAGTGACAAAGGAATCCTGAACGAGTCCTGCTGTGATGGCTGACCGTCGCCTTGGCCCCAGGCATCCCAGGTTGAGTCCTTGGATTGGATGGAGTTGTCTGAAAAAGAACTCTTGAGAAGTCCTGCCACGAAGCCTGACCGGCGCCTTGCCCCCAGGCCATGCTTCCCCACGTTTGGTCCTACGGTTCAATGAGTCAATATAAAGGCACGTTCATGGGTCCTGCTGCGAAGCCTGATTGTTGAAGTATCCCCAGCTTCGAGCCGAAGCCCGACCGTCACCTCGTCCCCAGCTTGCATCCTTCGATGCAATGCAATGATCCACTGTGAAATTTAGTGAGTGTTCAAAAGAAACCTGAACGAGTCCTGCTGCGATGGCTGACCGTCGCCTTGGCCCCAGGAATCCCAGGTTGCGTCCTCGGATTGGGTGGAGTTGTCTCAAAAAGAACTCTTGAGAAGTCCTGCCACGAAGCCTGACCGCCGCTTTGTCCCCAGGCCATGCTTCCCCAGGTTCCGTCCTGTGGTTCAATACACTGTGCATTCATTTCTTTGCCACACAAGCACATTCACGTGTCCTGCTGCGTAGCCTGACCGTCGCCTTGGCCCCAGCTTCCATCCTTCGGTGCAATCCAGTCTGAAATTCTGTGGCACATCACAAGGAGCATTAATCACGCATGAGTCCTGTTGTGAAGCAGGACCGTCGCCTGGGCCCGAGCTGTCCTTCGATGCAATCCAGGATTTGTGTGTGATTGAAACCAACTGACGGTGAATTGATCATGAGTCCTGCTGCGGAGCTTGGTTGCCTCCCCTGCTACCGTCAGCACGGCCTTGCTCCTGGCATTGTGAGAATGCGCACACCACACATAACAAAACGACTTGATCTGTGATTGACGAGTTGCTGTGGATCCGTCGTCGCTGGCCGGCGGATCTGGTGGGCCCCTTGGCTTGGCTGGACGTAGCAAATTGATAAAATGCACATGCTCGCATGATATTAATAGAAGCAGCCAGCAGAGTTATAAATATTATATCTAAAATAATTTTAAAGATGAGTTTGTTATTTGCCGGCAAACGACGCTTTGGGTACGGGCGGGGCCTGACCGGCAGGTGGTCTGCTCATTTGCTCTTGGTGGACCCGTAACATCGCTGCAATGATGTCTTCCCCGCTCTGCCGGACCGTCGGCAATGTGCTTGCCTGGCAGGACAAGTGATTATGATACACTCCTGCAAACAACCACACAACACAATGACAGAATGTCAAGCCTGGGGAGGGTCCGGATGCGGACGTGGATCCCGACGCGGAGGTGGCCCCTGGCTGGCCGACCGGCGTCTGGCTGCCTGAGCCTGACACACTGGCAGAATGTTTCGTTATTGATCTGAACCCATTCAGTCCGGCCTCCTGCCGGCAACGCTCGGACTGGAAGAAGATATCGCCGACCGACGTGCTGTCTTGGCCGTGTCTACTGTGGTAGTACGACCGGCTCGCGTTGTCGCCCAGCCGCCACTCCACATCACGCATCAAGAGATGCATCTTTTCGCGGGTGTTAGCCGCGATGACACGGTCGGGCGACCACCTGACTGAATCAATCAGACCGGCACACTGACACCAAGAGCTTCATTTCAAATCAACTCACCACATTGCAGGCAAGCTGCCAGATCGGTGGGACCGCCATATCCCACGACAAAGCGTGGCGGCACAACCGGAAGACGATCATGAGGGCGTACACCCGACCGGCGCTGTGCTCTGTCTCCATCAGAGCACACATGTTCTTGGCTGCACACAGACTCGAGAGCTCGACCGGCAATGACTGAACACATGCACACAGACTCAATAGCTCGACCGGCAATGAATGAACACACGCCAGATTAGTCAAGGCTCGGCCCAGCTGGCCCAGTCCACAGCCAGGTGTCGGAGGACCATGAACACAGCTGGGGAGCTCGCTAGGACCTTCGTTTGGACTTCTCGAAGTCCTGTTGTTCCTGCGACCGGCGGGCCAGGGTCATTCGACGGCCGAGCATCGTCGTTGTCGGGGTTCTCGGGGTAGTCAGGCCGACATGCGACCGGCATCTTGGAGAGGAAGTGCTGCAGCAGCTGCCGCTCGACTGCAGGGGGCAACAGAAAATTCAGAACACCACTTTACTAGTTCACTTAACACTTAAACTTGTGACCGACAGACACTCCGACACTCATGTGACTTTGTCAGAATCCGAGCCTTCCGGGGAAAGTGGCGGGAACGACCGGCTTTCATGTGCTGCGTCGGCCTGAATGTTGCGCGGCGCGCGACGTTCCCATGGCCAGGGGCGACCGGCATCACCTTTGGCACCTTTTCCGCCATCACCGCCTTTGGCGCCTTTTCCGCCATCACCACGACCGGCAGCAGGTTCGCCTTTTCCGCCATCACCACGACCGGCAGCAGGTTCGCCTTTTCCGCCTTTCTGCCCGGCTTTGCCTCCGTCTCCGTCACCTGTTCGACCGGCACGTGAGGGCCCGGACGAAGAGGAGCTGCGACCGCCGGGAAGGGGGTCATTGGGGTAGCACCCCATCCTGGCGGCGGTCCTTTCGACCTTCTGTGAAGCCCCCACCCTCGGCTCTCTGACCGGCACCTTGGCGGAGTCGAAGCTGTCGATGGTGGCAACGCTGCGCAACGAGGCTGTCTCTAGACCGGCGTGAGGATCAAAGTACTCAGGACCGGCAGCTTCATCATCAGCCTCGGCTCCTCGACATCAGCCCAGCCCCCCAACAACAAACACCAGCAGCAAACAGGCACAACCAGGCAAGTCAAAACAATAGCTAGACCTGCCTCGGCCTTCTCGGATGGGGTTCAAAAGCCGGGAAGGCGTCGTCGCTCCTCAGGGTCGTCTTTGGCCCCCCAGACTTAGCAACAGACTCGGCTCGGTCCAGCCTATATTAAGACTCAACTTTGCCACCTGCCTCTACTTCTTGGCGGCCTTCCAAGAGTCTGGGTCTGACCGGCACCTGTGCATGAAACATATCAGACACAAATTGTATGCTTGAACCGGCGTGGCAACACCTTCTTCAGGCGTAGCAGGCTCTCGAGGCGTGGCAGGATGGACCGGCTGAGCAACTCCTGCAGGGTCAATCATGTCAAGGTCGTGTGTGATGGCGTGGCAACACCTTCAGGCGTGGCAGGCTCTCGAGGCGTGGCAGGATGGACCGGCTGAGCAACTCCTGCAGGGTCAATCATGTCAAGGTCGTGTGTGATGGTTTGGAGGATGGGACCTTGCGGATCTGGAGTCCAGGTCCCTGGAGGAGTGAAGGAGACCGGCGTCGATGCTGGAGTCGGGGGCTCTGTAGGCCCAGTAATGACCGGCTGGCCTCGGCCGCAGAATCATAGCAGCTAAACTCTTCTCTCAACAATCAAACGAACCCACCTCGACCGTCCGTGGGCAGAGTCATGATCGTCCGCAGGAGGTATGATGCTCAAGTACCCACTTCATGTTTCGAAACATTGCTGGAGACATTCATGACCGTCGTGCTTTTGCTTCGCTGTGACTGTGACTGTGAGACATGTCCTTACATGCCGTGGACACATGCTCGGTACTGTTGAGCCTTGTTGCGGCAGAAGATCTGTACTAGCCAGCCAAGAACTTGCCGACCGACCAGTGGACACGTGTGCTGCAGAGCCCGGCCTCCTGGGCCTCATCCAGGCCCACGGCACGGCTGTCTGCAAACCTCCAGCAGCAAGACAACAGAACTCTTCTGCCGCTTAATGCTACAATGGCCTGGTCAAGGAAGGCCACGACAAGCGACCGACCTCACTTGTGTGACTACATGGGCTGGAATCCTGGAATCTGCACTTGTTCACGACGTCCAAGGGCAAGGCAAACATGGCCAAAGGAGGAAGCACACTGTCCTCGCAGGTGAAGCAATGCAATCCCAACTCAGCAACCTACTATGTTTGTCAGGATGCAGTACATAATACGCGAGCTCGTCTTTTTCAGATGACCGGCCCGGATCACTGAAATCCTTCCTCGAGGCGGCGAGGAAATTCCTCAGCGCCTAGAGGAGGGACCTGAGGGCATCCTGGAAACCAGTTCAGTCGACCGGCCCACCACTCACTACCGCTGTGGGCGGCCAGGTGTTGGAGGAATATTGGCAGGGCCAAAGCTTTGTGGATGACCGACCGGCCGCTGGAGCTGCACAGGGACCGTCATGGGAGGCTGCTGCTGCGCAGGGACCGTCATGGGAGGCTGCTGCTGCGCACTGACCGGCCGAGGCTGCTGCTGCTGCTGCGCAGGGGTCATCATGGGAGGCTGCTGCTGCGCACTGACCGGCCGAGGCTGCTGCTGCTGCTGCTGCGCAGGGGCCATCATGGGAGGCTGCTGCTGCGCACTGACCGGCCGAGGCTGCTGCTGCTGCACAGCGGCTGGATTGGGCCTTGCAGGACTGAACGGCTGCGCCGGACCGGCGGGACGTTGAGCACCAGGCAGTGGACTGGTGGAACGTTGAGCAGCGACTCCTTGATGACGGGCAGGTGGCTCAACCTTGGACTTCGTATATGACCGACGGAAGCATTACAAATGACACCTCACACAGACAAGTGGCACCAGGACCGCCAGTCAGTCGACTCTCCACATTCTCTGCCTGCCACATCGGCGACCGACCATATGCCTTGGGCCAAGTGGCACAGCACCGACCGTTATCAATTCCAAGTTCACCCAATGCCCAACACAGCTGACACTATGATAGCTGCTGTGAAAGGTACTGCCTCCTTCCAATGAAAGCTGATCTGTTTCCATGCGACCAGCTGATCCTGCAACGACTCCTGCTTCTTGAGCAGGTCTGAGATCTCGGTTGTTCTCGACCGGCCAATCATACAAACAGGTCTTCAGGTCAAGGATAATCAGTCAGTCAACCAACTAAATAATAAATCAGCCGAAGATCTGAATGGGCCATCTGCACTGTTCCAGAAGCATCGACCGGCGGCTGAGGCTGAGGAATAGGCGTAAGCGGAGGGACCGACGGGAAGGGCAATGGCAAAGGTGGCAACGGCGGAAGTGGAGGCGGAAGGAGAGGCGGCAGTGACGACGCCGGGCGGACCGGCGGCATAGAAGGCATAGAAGGCATAGAAGGCATAAAGCCGCCATGGCCACGTCGTTCCTGCACAAATCAACATCTTGACACACACAACATAAGATATACACAGCTGAACTGCACCCGAACTGCACCTGACCTGCACCTGAACAGCACCAATGTATACAATCTCGAAACCTGAACTGCACCTGAACTGCACCTGAACTGCACCTCAACTGCACCTGATGACAACATGTGGTATTGCAAGCCAAGCCTCGCCATCATCGACCGGCTTCGTGGTTTTCCTGTTATTCTTCTTCTCGAAGCAAAACTCCATGAAGGTCCGCTTCTTCTGCTGGGACCGGCTCTTAGTTGCACAGACACGACACAGTCTGTCAGTCAGCTGGAATCGACCGACAAGCTAGTTTAGCCAAGCGACATTGGGGTCAGGCGTCTGGAACTTGCTGCCTTTCTTTTTGACCGGCTGATCAGCACTGCCACTTGCAGGCTCAGCGACCGGCTGATCAGCAGCACTGCCACTTGCAGGCTCAGCCGGCTCAACATCCGCCTTGCCGACCGACTCGGTATCGCCCTCCTCAGACACCTCAGTCAGGAGCTCTGCGACCGCCTCGGCTGATCTCTTCTTCTTCTTCTCCTCCCTGACCTGTTTCCTGGATTTTTTTGCGACCGTCTTCTCGTCCTTGGCCTCCTTGTCACCCTTCTTGTCCTTCTTGTGCCTGTCGACCGTCTTCTTTTCCCTGGCCTTGGCGTCGCCCTTCTTGTCCTTGTTCTGCCTATCCTCTTCATCGGCATCTGCCATGGCGACCAACACGTGAATGGAGGGCACTACTGTTTATAATGTGAAACACAACACACACTTCAATGCTGACCGACGTTATGTTCATGTCGCCTGGCTGCCAACCATGTGTTCAGCACACTTGACAGAAGTGGCTGGTGACCGGCAATTGCGAGTAAAGCTGCGGAGCACTTCACTTGCAAAGCACAGAGTCCTGAGCCGGTACGTTGTCGACGACCGGCGCATCACGAGATGCGAGATGCTCCCTCCAGCACCTGAAGGACATAAAGCCGACAGTCACAAACTTGAAAGCATCTTTGTGCTCAGCTCCTGCACCGACCGGCAACTCGGGCAGAAAAAATCACTGAACCTGGGCGAGAATATGCACGAGCTAGCATCCCGAACTAGTGGGCCAAGGATGACCTCAGGTCCCAGCGTCGACAGGCAATAAAAGCACCGAGGAATGCTGCTCCCAGATGTGATCGAACTGACTGAAACAGTCAGCTCGATCAAATCTGGGAGTAGCACGGCCAGCACCAGGAAAGAAGGATGCCTTGAATCGATGTATGCTTCAAATATAATCATGACTCCAAAGCTCAGCCCCCAGCTCACCTCCCGGACCGGCGAAGGCCTGCCCAAGCTTACATCTGGAACTCACCGGCCAACCTATTACCTTAGGCCCCAGCATCGACCGGCTAGGCGATGAGAAGCGCCTGCAAGACTAAGAGAGGTCAGGAGTCACACAACTGGGTGACTCGAAACCTCAGCCCCCAGCAGTCAATGTCCTCCTCCAGCAAGGAGCCCTGCACGAGCTTACATCTGGTATCTGGAATGTGAAGAAGGGACAACCTATGACTTAGGGCCAAGCTTGGACCGGCAGGCAGAAGACGACAAAATGGGCCTGTGTCTGTCTGTGCATCATCGGCTCGACTGACCGGCTGCCCCCAAAATCTCAGAGCCACACAGACAAACCGTGCTCGATTGATGGTGGCCTGGGCGAGCAGAGCTTTCTGTCTTGTGGCTGCACATTGCAACTGAGGGTCCAGCAAGCCACCCTCGTCGCGACCGACAAGACACGTGACCAACCATAGGTCAGGCCTCAGGCGGTGGTTTGCAGACGTGAAGTCGACCGGCAAAAATCCGCGTCCTGCAGGCCCTGCACAAACACACCGGGACCGAAGTCGACCGGCAAGCGATGTGACACAGGGCGCCATGGACCCGGGTCCCACAGCTAGCCCTGTGTCCTGCCTGAGTGCCGGGACCTAAGTCGACCGGCGAGCTCAGGAGTGCACCGGGACCGAAGTCGACCGGCAAGCGATGTGGCACAGGGCGCCGTGGACCGGGGTCCCGCAGCTAGCCCTGTGTCGTGCCTGAGCGCCGGGACCGAAGTCGACCGGCGAGCTCAGGAGTGCACCGGAACCGAAGTTGACCGGCAAGCGATGTGACACAGGGCGCCGTGGACCGGGGTCCCGCAGCTAGCCCTGTGTCGTGCCTGAGCGCCGGGACCGAAGTCGACCGGCGAGCTCAGGAGTGCACCGGGACCGAAGTCGACCGGCAAGCGATGTGGCACAAAGCACTGCGGATCGGAGTCACACAGCGAGCTCTGTGCCATGCCTGAGTACCGGGACCGAAGTCGACCGGCGAGCTCAGGAGTGCACCGGGACCGAAGTCGACCGGCAAGCGATGTGGCACAAAGCACTGCGGACCGGAGTCACACAGCGAGCTCTGTGCCATGCCTGAGTACCGGGACCGAAGTCGACCGGCAAGCCCAGGAGTGCACCGGGACCGAAGTCGACCGGCAAGCTCAACTCAGCAACAGCAGCACCGGGACCGAAGTCGACCGGCCAGCTGCTGCATCACGAACGTGACCGACGAGGGGGGGTTGAGGACTTAGGGCTTAGGGCCTTAGGGTTCAGGGTGCCGACCGACCTAAAAAACCCAATCCTAAATAATCCGAAGCAAATGCAAACTCCAACCTTACCAGCAAATCCGAAACCACATCCTTTAACCCACACCCGATCCAAACAACACAAAAAATCACTCGACCGACCACACTAAAACACCCTGAACCACTAGCCTAACTTAAACCCCAAACCCCATACTGGGGCATCCGGCCCATGGCGTCAGGATGATCTTCTCGACCGGCAGGGCTTGAAGGTTAATGGTTTTCATCTTCTGTGTTATTTATTTTAGGCTTTGAGTTTGGGGGTACAAGCATTAATTACAACCGGCGGACTGTTGGTAGTAAGGGTTGTTGAGATATGTGGGCTATTGGGGCCTTAAGGTTTTAATACCCAAGTGAGGATTTACGTGCCGCCCTGCCCCCCCCCCCTCCCCCTCCCTATGTATGGATCCTGCCCTTTACGACCGTCCCGTTAAGTGAGGAGGACTGGGGCCCCCAGCCTCCCTCACTTAATAGAACGGCTGAACCAAAAAGATAAACGACCGGCAGGTGGACCCAAGCTGTTTTAGCAAAAAAGATAAACGACCGGCAGGTGGAGGCAAGCTGTTTTAGCAAATGCAGTTAATCAGCTCACACGAAAACGGTTTCACCACTTCCCCTAAAAAACCTTACAGCTCAACCCTGTCATAAGATTCTAAATATGAACTCCGAAAAGGAACTACTATGGGGCCTTAGGGTTATACAACCCTAAAAAGCCATGTGCGAATGTTACGCTGTGCATAATGGCCCAAGAGCCCGATACGGTATTTGTCCAATGTGACTGCTTAGGGCCTTAGGGTTATGGAAAACAGTACATATTCCCATACAAAGGTGTCGGGGATGCAGCATCCTTGGAAATCGGCTTCAATGCGGGTCCCACGATGCTACTGGGATTCAGGTTTAGGGTTTGGGGCCTTTAGAGGGTTTAGGTCTACAATATGGAATTAGGTATCCGAAACCATAATAACGATAGTCAGATAGTCTTTTGGGGCCCAGAATTCCATAACTAGAACATTTGAATATTTGAACATAACGGTAGCATATGTGGACCCTCTGTCGACTGTTGGCAACCTGTGCAATTTCGATCTTAGGGAGTACCTTCCAATCACGTGCTGCTTCCAAAGGTTTAGGGCTTAGGGTTCCTGAAGTTTTAGGTTTGGACTGTAGGGTGCTGCGGTTAAAGGTTTTCTTGAGAGCGCGGGGTCATAATGCACTATTTTGTGGGGTTTGGCTTTCTGTTTTGTACCAAAGTTAGGGAAACTGCAAAACCCCGTAAGACCTAAACCTACCTGATTTGGAGTGCCCTCGCAAAAGGCCTCTCGATGTGACAGTCTGGCCGTCAACTAAAGCCATGCCGTTCGCCCGCTCCTACTTCGGAGCCAGGAGGTTCAGGGTCTATAAGTTTATAAGAGGTTACCATAAGGGTCCAAAGGACCCAATAATTAGGTACTTTGTTTTGGGATAGTAGTTATGTAGGTTAGGATTTCGGAGAGTATATGATTATGAGGTACTTGGACCCTTGGGGTTAGGGTGTATTTCAGGTTTAGGCGTTTAGGGTTAACAGGGTTTAGGGCTTATAGGGTTTAGGGTTTTTTCGTGATACCGACCTTGATATGGCTTTGGGAGCAAACGCGAGCGTCTGAATCGTTGAAAGTAGATTGCAAGGCTCCGGGCTCAGAAAAAGGCTTCTTCTTCTTCTTCTGACTTTGGGGTTTTGGAGTTTAGGGTTTAGGGTTTAGGATTTATAGGCAACCCTAAACCCTAAACCCTAAACCCCTAAACCCTAAACCCTAAACCCTAGGGTTTGTTACGGGTTGAAGGATCCAGGCATAACTCTGAAAGTTGTCTGGTCGCAATCGTGGCTGAGGTTTGGGGCCTGGCATGGTCTCAAACTGCATGCCTTCTGGGCCGAGGAAACGAGGATCAGGCTACAGTAGAAGCCCAAAAGTTGGAAACCCAATAGCCTCAATCCTCAAGACTCATGTATAAGGAATCCCAGCACTAATTGCCCTTAAACAGGTTTCCAACTTTTTGGGGCTTACTGTAAATGCACCTATACAACCCAGACCCCCCAAAAAAGTAGATCCCTTTATGGGGGGCTCCTATAAAGTATCCTTACTAGAATAGGACGCCAAATTAGGGGATCTACTTTCTAGATCCTCACGGGGGTCTGGGAATACATACATAGCCCTATAAACCCTAAACCTAAACCTAAACCCTAACCCTAACCCCTACTCCCTAAACCCTACAAGTAAGTATATAGGAATCCATCCAAGGCCTTACTTGGTGCTGTATGGGCGCATGGAGCACAGTTTCGGATGTATAGGTTAGGTACTAGGACTCTCCCTAGGAGATTCCGGACCCTCCTAAGGAGATACCTGCACCCTTAGGGCATACAGTAAGAGTCGATAATAGGGCTCCTATTGAGGTCCTAATATATCTATACTAAGAATATTATTCCAACTATTACTGAGTGGGGGCCGTACCCAATGTATAGGGTTTAGGGTTTAGTGGAACACGGTATGGTCCAGTATGGTGTAACAGCTTGGAAAAGGAAGGCATCAGCCCCGAAGATCTGCATTGCAAGCAAGTCCTGCAGCCTGTAAACATCAAACCCTGCAGAAGACCTTCCAAAACCCTAAAGATCCCTATAAACCCTAAGGGCTAGAGCACTCAACAACCCCTGTAACGCATGTCATATATACCCCCTGTGGAAACCGTATAACCCCAAGGCTCCAAGGACTCAGACTTGAAGGCTTTCGGGCGTACCTATATAGTACATGTTCTGGCAATAAAGTTGCTGCAGCAGAGCCCGCCTACGGCCTAAGTATATACCACGAAGGTATACGGAACCTTCTGGGCATGTAAACAAGCATCTCTATGTTCGATCGCGCGTTCATCTTGGCCACTTCCTAGGTACCCGTGCGCACATAGATCTCTTATCCAAACTCAAAAGGTCCTATGTACCGATATAGTAGCATTCAGGGTTTCCATATTAGAAATAGTATTATGACTTATGGAAGTATCCCCCATAACAGTACACAGGACCCTTGGGAAAGTTCTGGCTTCTTCGACTCTGAATCCAAGGAAACTCCTGCACCAGGCGGTACAGCGGGGGACATCTCACGAGGATGACGTGCTGATGGCAATACCTGAGCCGAGTCTTGGAGCAGGAGAAATTTGTAGAGGGTTTAGTATACTGTAATGTACTATAGTTTACTATAAGGTGCTGTGAGCCATACTCAGAAGGAATAGTTTCTGCTTTGTAGCACGCAGCGTAGAATTCAAGGTTTAAGCTGCAGGCTTTGGCTGTTCCTGGCTCGGGCTGCAAGACTAAGCCTTTAGGGCTACAGGTTTTACTGTTGACCCTAAGGGTCCAAGTAGTCCTTATTTTATGGTTTTTGATCCGAAAAAGCCCCTAAAGTCCTCTACTAGGGATTACTTGGACCCTCTGCGTAAGGGTTTCGGGTTGACGGGCGTATGGTTTAAGCCGCAAGCACGACGCCACGAATACGCAAAAGCGGTAAAGTCGCAGAATTAGAACCTGAGCAGAACTTCAACTTTCCAGATTATCAAGCCCAAAACCCTGAACCCCAAAATCCCAAACTCTGAAACCCTACATAGAACTCAGCCCTAAACCCAAAGCCTAAACCAAATCCCCAGAACTAAATTCTGGAACCATGAAGCCCTATAAATCTCCCCAAAACAGACCTGAAAGGCTCCCCTCTGCGTTATGTAGGATAAAAGGGTTATAAGGGTTGAAAGGGTTTAGGGTTAAGGATTAAGGGTTTAAAGGGCTTGGGCTTTAGAAGTAAGGGTTTAGGGTTTAGGATAAAAGCCGTAATGCATAGAGAGGATTCTTAGGGTTTAGATAAGGGGCGGTAATGCATAGAGAGAACTCCTCGAATTGTGTCTTGAAAGGGCATCGGGTTTTAGACATCAGGTTCCTTCTAGGGATTTGTTTGCAAGCTTAGGGCTTACCTACGGGTTCGGCTCTTTGGAGTCTAGAGTTTTTTTTTTAGGGTGCAGCGGAACGGCGTCTAGAGTTTAGGATTTTGGGTTCATGTTACAGGGCTGTCCCTAAGGGTCCTAATACTTTAGGGAACCTCAAAATGTAGGAATTCTGACACCCCAAAGAGACCCAAGGGCTCTCCCTAGGAGATTCCGGACCCTCCTAAGGAGATACCTGGACCCTTAAAGGGAACTCCAGAAAGTTGGAATATGGATTAATGGTAGGATCCCCTATCATTTGCCTTAAAGGGGCTACGATAATGATAAAACCCTAAACCCTAAACCCT
>CAJNDT010002850.1:0-27633 GCA_905221615.1 Symbiodinium sp. CCMP2592
CTCAACATAGGATGTTGAATCCCGAAGAGCCTTGCTTCGTGCTTGTATTCAAGCTCCTTCGCACGGAGAAGGATTGAATACCAATCGTCTGGCGCAAGACCTGTTGCGAAAAGAGTGCAGATGAACTCAGGATCCAGGTCCTCTTCTTTCAACAATTCAAGCACAAGGCGTCGGGTCGAGTCCACGTCGAAAGGTTCAAGTTTCTCTATCCACGACTTGTACAATCCTGGAATCTGGCTTGCCGCAACACCTGCACCTTTGTCGTCTAGAAGGACCGACATATCGAACACCGGATCAACATCTATGGTCTTCCCAAATCTGATTTCAGAGAAAGAGATGTTAGGCAGGCTTCGGAGACTCTCGGGAAAGAACACCGCCTTTGATTCAACCGCTGTTCTGAGTGTAGGATGGAGGTTGGGGAGACATGCTTCATCGATAACTGGCCAGCATTTGTTTCTTTCGACATATGATTCTATGAATCTTCTGCAAAAACTCCGCAGGTTTTCTTTAGAGCTGTCTGATCCACAGATCTGCTGGAGTGTTGCTTTTTCAATGTCTTGGACATTGCATCAGACATTCGGATCTCCGCGTGCCTGAAGAGCTTCTCTACACCATAGAGCTGCGAGTACTGTTCCACCCGCATGTTCATGGATCTGATCTCCTGGTAAAGAACAGAGAGACATCTCCTTCCTTTCAACTTCTCATCTTCAGCTGCAAGTATCGGTCCCAACCTCTGGTCCTCGGCATTGAGGACGTCAACAATATCTGCTGTCGCTGACTTGATGACATTCCCTAATTCCTTGATTGTCCTTGTTGAGTCTTCCGAGGTCAACTTAACAGTGGCCGCATCTCCGAAAGCGGTCACACGTTTGATATGCCGATAAGGAACCGAGTCGGGAAGATGCAACTCCCTAAACAAGAATTGGTGTAGGATGAATCTTGCCCGGTGTTTTGCAAACCCGTACTCATCCAAAAGTTCGTTGTAGGAAACCAAGTAGACATCGGAACTTTCATCTCTCCCTCTGGAAATTTCTTCCGACAACTTTTCTGAGTCATACTCTGAAGCCCAAGACACATGCTCATCGAGCAACTGCATGTTGTCTTCTCTCGATACGTCGACACTCAACGGGCTGTTCTTCCCCAAAGGTCTCAAGAAGCCGTGTTCCCACCCCACGATCAGTTCAAAATCATTCTCTCGTCTCGCTATACGAACGATCTTTCTGTCTCGAAGTGGTAGTTTCTTCAAGGACCTCATCTCTTCACAGGCTCGAAAGAAGAAAGCTCTCCAAGAGTCGAGTTTGCAGATGTCGCGCCATTCTTCTGAACACGCAATACTTGGGACAGCCCCAATCGATGATCTGGTGAGTTCTCTCCCTTGGTCTGACATTACTGAATCAAGGATACTATCGAACACTTTTTGAGAGATCGATTTCCCGTGCTCTTCATCTCTTTGAAAAGCACCTGTATCTGGAGAAGGAGCAAGTACAAAGGCGAGAGATCTCCACCTCAGGCTTGATGTGTGGAGTCTGACTCCATGACTTGTTTTTGAGACTTTTCCGATAGCTGTCTTCAGGCTTTTCGCCTCTATTTCAAGATGCTTTGGAAGCCTCCGTTCTTCAACCCCTGCGTCCCTATTCCTCTGGTTCAGGCCCGAAATTTCACCGACGAGAAGACCTTTCTGTTCTTGGTGCAAAGCTGTTTTTAGCTCTTTGTCCTCTTCGAAGAGATCACGACCTATGTGAACACCTTGACTTTCTTCCTCATCGTCCAAGCTCATTCTCTCTATAGATTCTTCATCCCTCTTCCTTCGTAGGGGGATACTGATAGAAGATGTTTAGGGCTTCGGGTTTCAGGTTTAAGGTTTAGGGCTTAGGACCAAGGCTTTGAACGCTGAACCCCCAACCACCCAGTCCCAGAAGGGACCTCTTCTGTAGTATAGTACCCTAAATACGGTTGATGATAAAAACCCTGCATCACCCATAATAGGGAATATACCATAATTCCCATATTTAGTTTAGGGTCCTTAAGGTACTGCAGGATTTTTATCATCAACAGTAGTAGGATCCGGATAGAGCCCTGGTATAGTAGTACCCTAACTAGTAGGATCCTAACAAAGTACCCTAATATAGGATCCTAATATAGGACCTTAATGTGGTGCCCTCAGTAGAAGGATCCTACCGCCAGCCACTTGGAACTGTCTGGTGATTGGTACGGGATCTGGGAATGGATCCCTATAGAATAATAGTGTCGTAATCCATGCCCCCATTCCCTACTAAGAACCAGACAGACTTGGAAACCAAATGTTCAAAATCCCAAATCTGACATGGACCAAATCGGACAAGGTTAGGGTTTAGGGGTTTAGGGGGTTTGGGGTTTAGTGGGTGCAAGTGAGCAGATAGTGGTCCGGAAGATTCTAGTCTCAATGGTGTTTGGGACATGCACCTGAACTACGTACCTCGGAACTTAGACCTTCAGGGTCGAAAGCAGCACCTATATTGTCAGCCGTTTGGTGCCACACCTTCCAATCCCTGATATGGTTTAAGGCATATTCCTTGAAATACGGAATTTTGGAATGTCTGGGGTGCTCGGGCCAGAAAATCCTAAAGGATACATTCGAAGAACCATTCCTGGCCCACCGCCCGAAAACCCTAAAGCACTCCGCTCTACATGCATTGGCATTAGTACTAGTATCAGTATTAGTCTTAGTATTAGAACTGACCTCCAAATGTAGAACTTGTCTTTGGATACCGACTCTACCCGTATGTGAGGATCCTAGGATCTACCCCCCTCCTTCCCCCACTAGGCCACTGAAATACTCTAGAGAACCTAGGCCCTAAGCCGAACATCACAGAGTCGGCACAGCATGGGGATCTTCCATCTCCTGCCTGCCGTGCGGACGCATCGGGGCTTTGCAGTTCGGGGCGGATATAGGGTTGATGGTTCAGGATGCTGCAGTCTTGGGTTTCGGGTTAGGAGCTAAAGGCTAAAGTTAAACGAACTGTTGGTTTAGGGTTTCGAGTTGAGGGTTACTTTACACGACCATAAACTGCTTTTTGGTAGGTTCTTGTTATAAAACCTGCTATGAAATTTACAGGGGCCCTATCCAACAAGTAGGTCCTGGTAGGTTACTTGGAGGGTCATGGGACTTAGTAAGTAGGGTTATAAGTACCTTGAATGGGCTTATAAGTAATTATATAAGTATAGTTACCTTATCTACGACCCCAGGTACTCAGTCCCATGATCCTCTAAGTAGACCTTAAACCCTAAACGCCATAGACCCCTTTAAGGAACCCTATAGATCCCTTTAAAGAGCCCTTTAAGGACCCTTACTAAGTCCCATGATTCCTCAAGTATGGCAGGTTTAGAGTTGAGGTTCGGAATGAAAAGACCAGCTCTTGCCTCTCTGCGGTGTCGCAGATGGTGCCTCGAGCCACAACGGAAACACCTCCGGTGCCAGGCTCCTATACCCTAACCCCTAAACCCTAAAACAACCCTTAACCCTCGTGATCATGGTTTCTGGAGCATTCGTGAGCCTTCGACTTCGTCTTTTGAGATGAACTAGAGGTTCGTTTTGGGATTGCGTCGATGACAATTGTGGTCCGCTTCGTGGTCAGAGGGTGAAGGCTTTATTTAGGGTTTAGGGCACAGGGATTTGCGGATTTGGAGTATGGTTTTTTGTTGTGAAGGCCCATTTTCCCACCCTGCTACAGTCGGAATACCTAGGATTTAGAGTTTCGGTCTTAAGGTTCAGGGATTTAGAGGTTTAGGGGCCTAGGGTTTCTGTGGACTGAGGGTTTGTTAAGAAGGCATGTTGCCTGTGCTTCGGATGGATGTGTGTGAAGACCTTTACACACTTCGTTAGGGGGGGGTCGACAGATGTTTTAGGTGTGTGTCATGTATCATGGGTGACATAGAGGTAGATGAGCACGTTTCGTTGCACTGGGGGTTTTCCTTTAGTAAGCTGCATGATCTGTACTGATGTAAACTCATATTCCACCTCAGCCAGCGAGTACAGACCCCTCGTTTCCACAGGAAAATTTCAGTTTAGGGTTTTAGGGTTTAGGGTTTAGGGTTTTTGTGTCTGAAACGGCAGTCTGTGAGTGGTGCTATGCATAATCTCTGAACGGGCCTCAGGATTTTTTAGGGCATCTAAGGTTTAGGGCTCCAAGGAATAACCACACACTGTTCCGGAGCATCCTCCTAACTGAATTGCCCGAATCAAAATTTCGAGCAAAGGAAAAGCCAAGATAGGGGACTCGCAACTAAACAACTAAACCCTAAATTCCTTCATCCTCTCTACAAGATCCCCTTGTTGCAGCCCATAGTCGCAGGGTTGCGATCATCTCCCGCGTCACCGTCCAGGGGGCATCGAGCAGCACATCGTCAACGTAGCGGCAGCCGAGAACCTTCAACTTTCGTGGGTGTCTAGCTGAGTCTAGCACTTGTATGGGGGTGCTGGTACAGGTCCTAGCGTATGCGTTTCGGGGTTCTACCTATAGTCTCCACTGCAGTTCCTTTATGGGTTACGCTATAGCATCCTTATTCCTAATTATGTACTTGGTTAAACCAACAAAAGGAACTACAATGGACACTATAGGTAGATTAAGAACTCATGGGGAGACGCTGAGGTGAGGGATTCATGACCTCATGTCTGAGCAACAAGAATTGATATTTTCCGAACATTCGGGGTACCTTATTTGGGGGTCCTTATAACAAGGATCCTGCTATTTAAGGTGCTATATCAGGGCCCCCTATTTTCGGAAGCCCCCCACTGGCTTGAAAGCCAGTGCTTCTGAGCCTCCCGCGCTGAGCACACGCTCTTGCATGTTCATGATGGGGTAGTTGGAACCACGATGTTGGTTCACTACCTTGGACTGGGATGGGATGCTGTTAGGCAGTTGAGTACTTACTCGTTCTTAGCCATCGATTCCCGTAGCAAGGAAAACGGGGCATTTGCAATCAGCAGGCATACACGTGTGTATATAAATGCAGTATATACATATACACATGTAGATACATACATATGTATATATATATATATATACATATACATGAACATGTATAAATGCATCTGTATGCATGTATACTGTATACATATACAGATATGCATCACATGCTGCATCGGGTCTACCTAGACCCATGAATTGCCCGTTGTTCAGGACTTTGTGTAACTCAGGAAATCACAATCATCATTCCGGCAGAGAACGCAGATGTGTTTTTCGAAAAGGCCTTCAGGTCACGAAGAGCCCATGAAACAGCTAACTGCATTCGTGCAGCAGTCAGCCAACCACGGCTTCGGCCGACATTTCCCATCTCAATAGAAGCTTGGCACTTAATTATACAGTATTGGATTTCCTAGCCATGGCACTCAGTCAGGATGGCAGTTGCGGTCGTAGTAGCAACCCGAAGAAAAGCAGGATCGAACAAGCACCACAGGATTGATCCGGATGGCGAGACTAACGTCCGTCGTGACCCTGGCAAGCTGCTCTTTCGTGACATAACAGTAGCAACAGCCATGCTGATACAAGACGCAAGGCTAGGACTGGTACATTGGTACCCGAAGTATCAGCATGCAAGAAATGTGTATTGACACTGGGTTTCTGGGTGACCCCTGAATAATGACGGTAATTACCCAAAAAAGGCTACAATGGTACTACTGAGGAGCCTAAAACAACCGTACAGGAAGACAGACTACCTGCTGACAGCACGTCTATGTTTCATAATCGTACATGCCCCTAAGGCTCCATGTGCCGATATAGTATATACCTAGGTCTTAAAGTACATATAAGGGGACCCCTTTAAGGCTTCAGCATCTACTATAAAGGTACATCGAGCCTCAAACCCTAAATCCTAAACCCTTATGATACCCTTTATAGAACCCGTAAAGGAACCCAAAACCCTAATATGGGTGCATTGGGCCCAAAGTATATACTATTTGGATACATGGACCCTTAGGGTAATATAGGGGCCTTGATTAGAATAGGGTTTTGGGACCCTTTACACTATGATTATAAATAAGGAACCCCAAACATAGTTTTACCTAATTATTAACTATTGATTGAAGATGTTGTACACTTGATCCTTTTCATATTGTATGTTCTACAGTCAGGTTCAACGTTCCTCAACAGCCGGTCGAGTGGGCCGAGCAGAAATAACTGGCCGCATCTACACGGGAATTTCCGAAAATTAGGGGTGCTGTATTTGGGGTTCGAATAATAAGGATCCTACCATTTAGGGCACTCTATTTTTGGGTCCCCTAATTTTCGGAAACCCCTACACTGTATCGGGCAAGCCAAACAGTCGATACGGGAAGACCAAGACACCCTCATACGAAAATGGCTTCTTTATCTACGAGGCTTGTGAAAATTTGGTGAGACTACTCTATGGGTTGCATGCGCGACTGGAGAACTTTACATCAGATTGATGGGCAGCCTTATCGCATAAACATGATGTTTCCTCGGATACCCAGTAACCTAAGAATAAAAAGGCCTCTCTTTTTGGTATTGGGTAACTTTATAATTTATAAGGAACCTAGGACTACAAAAAGGGAATAAGGGTACTACTGGAGATCCTAGTTTCGCTATATCCAGTACGTCTTGAGATGGTGGCAACAGGCAATAAAAGAGGCCAGCGTATGCCATGTGTGCTCAGGAAAGCTGGAAGGTACAGCTTCTAAAATACGCGTCGCGAGTGACGCATGGCTGGCGAACCTTTGGCAGCGGGCCTGAACTTCGCATAAAAGCTGGAAATGCTGAGTTTCCTGGTGCAAAAGAATTCTTAAGTACAGTGGGAGAAAAACCATAAGCCTATACCCTAACAACAGATGCAAACCCGAAGCCCAAGTACTAAAGCTTGATCCACAAACGTGAAACGTCCACTACCACCAGTTCCACCACTACCATGACTACCACCACTACCACCACTGCTACAACTACTACCGCTACTGCCACAACCACTACCACTACCACTACAACTAGCAATACCACTAGCGCTACCGCTACAGCTACCGCTACCACTACCATTACCACTACGACTACCACTACCACTACCAATGCCAGTACCACTACTATTGCTACTACTGCTGCTACTGCTGCTACTACTACTACTACTACCACTGGTACTGGTGCTGGTACTTGTACTTCTTACTTCAACTTCTACTTCTACTTCCACGACGACGACAACGACGACTACTACGACGACTACTACGACGACTACGACTGCGACTGCGACTGCGGCTACGGCAACGGCTACGGCTACGACGACGACAGCAACGACAACGACAACGACAACGACAACAACAACAACAACAACAACAACAACAACAACAACAACAACAACAACAACAACAACAACAACAACAACAACAACAACAACAACAACAACAACAACAACAACAACAACAACCAACAACAACAACAACAACAACAACAACAACAACAACAACAACAACCACAACAACAACAACAACAACAACAACGACAACAACAACCAACACAACAACAACAACAACCACAACAACAACCACCACAACAACACACAACAACAAACACATACAACAACAACAACAACAACAACAACAACAACAACAACAACCACAACAACAACAAACAACAAACAACAACAACAACAACAACAACAACAACAACAACAACAACAACAACAACAACAACAACAACAACAACAACAACAACTACAACTACAACTACAACTACTACTACTACTACTACTACTACTACTACTACTACTACTACTACTACTACTACGACTACTGCCACTACTAAGACAACGGCGACTACTACTACTACTACTACTACTACTACTACTACTACTACTACTACTACTACTACTACTACTACTACTACTACTACTACTACTACTACTACTACTACTCTTACTACTACTACTACTACTACTACTACTACCACTACTACTACTACTACTACTACTACTACTACTACTACTACTACTACGACTACTACTACTCCTACTGCTACTACTACTACTACTACTACTACTACTACTACTACTACTACTACTACTACTACTACTACTACTACTACTACTACTACTACGAACACACGATGTGGATCTTCGTAAACACGTGGATTTCGTCATAGCACTTCAGCACAAAGCTCTCTGTGTGAATCCTGATTTGAGGGATAATCGAGTTGTTAAACCAGCTTTCCAGTCTCCCGGTACCTCAGCCCACCACAGACTACGTCTGTTCGGGTCCTGATGCTAGTAAAGATGTCACAGGGGCCAAGAAGACTGGGCAGCTCAAGGTGGGGTTTACAGTCTTTTGAGGGCCCTCAACGCTGCATCAGGTTCGCGATCTCGCTGCACGGGAACGGTGGGCCCTGAAGGCCTTGTTCTGACCACTCGTGGGCCCGTGGAAGACCGGGTCCCCCTGCACTTAAAAGGGAAAAGGCTTCCTACCTATAGTCTCCATTGTAGTTCCTTTTTCTGGTTAACCAGTTTTATGGTTAGGATCCGATAATAGAGTTTTTGGTTAACCAAAAAACGGAACTACAATGGAGACTATAGGTAGAGCTCATCAACAAAATGCTGGGTTTAGCGGTTCATGGATTAACCGGGAAGTGGGCCCCACTCCCGAAGCAGCCACGAAGGCAAAGGCCCCTACTTACCTCTTGATGAGAAACGGTAGTTTCCGAAAATAGGGGTACCTTATTTTGGGGGTCCTTATATAATAAGGGTCCTACTATTTCGGATACTTTATTAGGGTCCCCTATTGTCGGAAAGTCCCAAATAGCAGTGCCCTTTAACGGCTACTTGGGGGGTCCTGGTGGGGGTTTAGGAGTGAGCATCGAAGTCCACAAGTTCAGGCGTTTAGGGTTGAGTTTTTTTCTGTAAGTGCAGGGTTGAGGGTTCAGGGTTTAAGGGTTCACGCGTTTAGGGGTTTGCTTTTTTGGGGGGTCTAGGGTTCGGGGATTTGACGGTTTAGGGTGCATCCGGAGTTCCTGGGTCAACTTGAGCAGGCCAATTTGTACAAGAAGGGCAAGGGCATCGGTCTGTCTCCCGGTGAGCCCAGTACTCCGTCGTAACGTAATTGAGGGTTTAGGGAGTAATATTCCTCAGATTCCTGCACAGGATCTCGTTCTGATATGAAGCACATTCCTCGGTTCAGGCGTGTTGAGCTCACCGGGTTGTCGATTGCGGCCCTCACGGTGCTTCTTGTCAGGTTCGTCGGGAACAAGACCATTTGTGCTCATGGTGAGACAGCTTCTGCTTCAAAACAATCGAACTTTCTGCAGCTCCGGGCCCATGTGCCAGGGTTTGGGAGCCCTATATAGATAAAAACGCTTGAACTCCTGAACCTCGACTTCTAATTTCAGGAACCGATCTTATGTATCTGAGCGCTACACCCCGAAGTCCGAGAGCCTACTTGTAGCAGTGAATGTTTGGTAAGGATATCGCTGACTGATTATTTCAATGAAAGAACGACCATCATCAACGTCAAACCACAACGCCCGAAACCACCTAAGGCCTAGACCTCGCCTACCCGATACTCTAAACCGCTAAACTCCCTCGCACAGCTGAGACGCTAGAGCCTGAACCCCCCAAAGCCGGAAGCTAGAAACCTCACTGTAAAAGAACCCTTCACAAGAACCCCTTGTAGGAACTCTAAATCCTAAATCCTAAACCACCTTTTAGAGGAATCCCTTGCAAGCACCTAATCCAGCTTACATAGTCGGCACCTTATACAAGAACCCCTTACAGCAAACCTTAAGCCCTACACCTCAAAAAGGGACCTTCTGGGAACAAAGGAACCCCACCGTTTAGGGTACCCTTGTACTTGCAGTAACCTTGAGAAGTCCTCTAGGAGACTTAACCCGTAAACCCACAAAGGGATCCTTCACTGAAACCTTACAGGAATTTTTAGACATCCCAGAACCCTGAATTGAGCAATATGCCGTTTCGGAGTCACAGGGCCGGGCCCTAGACCCTAACCTAAGCCCGAAACCCTAAATCCTAAACCCCTAAACCCCTAAATCCCTGAACCCCTTCCTTTAAGGGTTCCTTTAAGGGCTCCTAGTGTTCCTAGGGCTCTAAACCCTAAGCCGCTCAGGACCCTTCTTAAAGGCTCATGGGACTTAGTAAGTAAGGTTATAAGTAGGTTAAGCCCACTTAGGGGACTTATAACCCCAATTATAACCTACTTACTAAGTCCCATGATCCTCTAAGTTGCCTAAACTACCCCTTATAGAACCCCTATATAGATCCCTTAAAGGAGCTCTTTTAAAGCAACCTACTTACTAAGTTCCATGATCCTTTAAGTAGACTCAGGGCTCCGAGCCAAGATCGGTAGTCGGAGCACGACAAGTCGGACACGAGCCAGCGCAGCCCGTCGGGGATACTAACCTGTGGCTTAGAATGCCTTACTTACAGGATCATGGGGCTTAGTAAGTAGGTTATAATTGGGCTTATAAGTCCCCTAGGTGGGGTTTTTTCCTAATTATAACCTACTTATAACCTACTTACTAAGTCCCATGAGCCTGCAAGTAGGGGTTATGGTTTATGATTCAGGGTTTAGGATTTCGAGTTTAGGGTTTAGGGCTCGTGGGAGGGCATAGGGAGAAGAACCTGGGGCTTAGGAAAGCTCTTGGAATGGGCTTTGTAGGGGTTTGTCGGGTTTTCGTCAGGGCTTTCAGGGATGAGCACCCCAGACCCTAAACCCTAAACCGGGTTGCAGAGGGGTACCGGGGAGTTGACACAGGCTTTAATGAGGTCTTACAGCGTCCGGCGGTTCGCGCTGGAGGCCAAAGCTTAGTCTTTGAATACAAAGGCCTGGAAAATAAGAATGGGGTTTTCAGCATTTTACACTATAACCCTAAGGCTCATAATGGCCCAAAAGCCTTACATAATACGGTCTTTAGGCCCAAAAGCCTCAACATATGAGTCCTTAGAGCCTTAGGGTAACTATAATAAGGAACCCTAGCAATAATATTGGTCATATTCTAGGCCCTGACAAGATGTCGGGGGCTTCGCGCTCGGGTTTCGGGCATCGTTTGGGGTTTGGTAAGGCGGGTAGACGGGTAAGGTTTAGAAATTTTTGGCTCAGGTTTCAGGGTATAGGGCCTACTTCACGGCATGGGGCTCAGAGTATTGTCAGGCGTGTGTGATTTAAGATGACTTCAACATAGGGCTCTACCCTTTCGGCTTGTAGAAAGAAATCCCACCACCCAAACCGTAGCCTAACCATCTAAACAAGAAACATGCCGAAAAAGAAAACCTGAGCACCAGGGAAAGCAACTGACTGAACCCGCTCCAAGATGCCCTTGTCCTTTTAGAAATGATAGACAGAGCCCTATACCTATATCCCTTAGTAGGAATTATTTAAGAAGGTCTACTAGCCGGTCTGTTTATTCTTTTTGGAGAACCATGAAAAAGGACAAGGCTGCTCCAAGAAGCCCTTGATGGGTTTGGGGTATGCCATAGAGCTCCTGATACTTTGGGACGCTCAAGACTTGGACATCTGAGGTCCCAGAGAGACCCAGGTGCTTGTCTTCAGCAACGATAAAACCTGAACCCGAAACCCTAAACAAACCCTGAATCCCAAACCCTTACCCCCAAACCGTAAAGGTAGGTTTAGGAATTAAATCTCTGCCAGCAACCATCGGGCGATGCAGTCGTCGTGGAAGGCATGGCCACATGGCAGTACCTCTCTTTACAGCAGCTTGGTGGCGAAGGCGCGGGGTCAGGGGTCATCACAGGCTCGGAAGCCTAGAGGCCAAAGCAAAAAGCTTAGCGTTCTGCTATTGGGAAAGCAAGAACCTAAAGCATAAACCGTAATTAAACCTTAAACCCTAAACCCTAGCCCCCAAACCCTAATCCCTGAACCCTATACTCTCATCCCTAAGCCCTAAACAGCAGCGAGGGACGCAGACTTGGGTGTCCGGCTGGAAGTCCTCCAAGCAACAGATGCACGTCTTCTGAGACGATGAACCGATAGAAGCTGCTCTCCAGGCTTCCTAGGCTTCCATAAGGCAGTAGCTTAAGGTGTGTAGGGTTTAAAGGTTTAGGGTTTGAGGGCTTTAGGATTTAGGGAGGTTTTTGATGGTTTTGATATGAGGAATTTCCGAAAGTTAGGGGTACCTCAATATGGGGTCCTTGTAATCAGGATCCTACTATTTAGGGTACTATATTGGGGTCCAGTTTTTTTGGAAACACCCTCCTAGGCTTCCGTCAGGCAGTAGCTTAGGGTGTGCAGGGTTTAAGGGTTTAGGGTTGATAGTACGTTTTGGGTACTCCCCGTTAACTCTCCAACCCTCAAACCTCAGGGACTTAAACCGAAGCTCCTTAAGGCTCCATGTACCCATATAGTATATACTTAGGCCTTAAAGTACCTACATAGCTACCCCTTTCAGGCTTAAGTATCTACTATAAAGGTACATGGAGCCTTAAACCCTAAACCCTAAACCCTTATGATACCCTTTATAGAACCCTTAGAGGAACCCTAAACCCTAAACCCTTAAAGTACATGGAGCCTGTGGGGCTGTATGTATCGGAGGTGCTGGCTTTGCCGCAGCCCAGTCGATGGTCAGCTGGCCTTCTTCCAGGTGAACCCTGCGAAACTGAAGGCGAGCTGTGCCAAGCTTATCAAACCTCAGTCTCTCAGAGGGGCAGTATGGGTTTAGGGCTTAGGGAATAGGGTTTAGGGTATCAAACCACCCTAATTTTCGGAAAACTCCCACATTGCTCTTGGGAGTTTCGGGAGCCTGATTCGGCTTAGGCTTTCGGGCTGAAAGCTCAGTCCTTCTCTTGTAGGGACCTACAATCCATAGGGGCCTAAATAATTACTTATGCTATTATTTTGGGGGTATCCTTATCATAATTTAAAGTCTAAGATCCCCCAAAAACTTATGCTAATCATTCAGGCCCCTATAGTAATCAGAATTGGGTTCCTTGTAAAGGGATCTATAAGGGTTACTATAGGGGTTACTATAAGGGGTATCATGGGGATCTAATATAGCGGCCTAGATAGTTGCAATGGGGTCTGGGGGCCCATTACACTTTAATTTTTAATCAGGAACACCAGAAAAATAGCATTGGTACTTATTCAAGCCCCTATGATGACCTCTATGTTGGATACCTGGCTCAGGGTTTAAGGCTTCGGGACTTGGGATTTGGGGTGTAACGTCGTGAACAGCGCTCAACCCGGGTACTAAAGCTGACAGGATTTGCTTCTGATCTTATGCCAAGAACAGCAGATGAAACGACACATCCGAAACAAAGCGAGCCTTTGCCGAGGTCCTCATAGTGATGACCCTACTGAATGCGGACTGTTCTTTGAGCATCCCAGTTCAAGGCGGCGGTCTTTCTTCACTCACGGAACGTGGAAACCCTATCTCTCCGATAGCCACAGCCATCCACTGCTGACAGGTGCTTCTATGTTTGTCAGCATACTTGCAATGCAACAAAACAGTGCGAACTTCTCAGTATGCCCCCGTCCCCAAGCCCTAAACTCTACACCTTGAAGGGCCTGAACCCGGGACCCGACTTTTAGCACAGCGACCGGGTTTGGGCCAGCAAGCAACTGCGGTATCTTTCTGACGATTCTTCCTTAGCTGAAAACAAGGCCCGAAAACGAGAGTCGGTCGTGAGGCTTTCCTAAAGGCTCCACTTTCTGGGCACATGGAGCCTTAGGGATTGAGGGTTTAACGAGTCTCGGCTATGGCGATTGGTGAAAATCCTCACATGGTAGTTTCCGAAAATAGGGGACTCTAACATATAGTATCCGAAATAGTTGGATCCTTATTATCAGGACCCCAAAATAAGGTATCCCCTGATTTTCCGAAACTCCCATATCCAAACTGGCATAGAGCAGGGGGATGCTGGGGATACAGGCAGACTCAAAAGTAGCGAATCAAAGTCTTGCTGTACCCTGGGGCTCCATAGTAGTTCCTTTTGGAGGCTTCATATTTAAATCCTATAGAGTGATCCCAAAAAGGAACTACTACGGAGCCTATGTGTAAGCTGTAAACGCTCAGCGTCCTTCCTTGCGCCTCTCCTTTCGCAGGTCTTTTGGATCCAAAGCATGCCTTTGTTGTCCCGGGGCTTACGGCTTATGGTTTGAATGAACCAACAGAGGCTTAACCTGTTATTGTCGTTGGTCTATATACGTAAGTTAAGTCTAAGAAGATTACCGGTCAACTACCAAAGATGCACTTCAACTCGGTGATCAGCATCCCGGTGAGCAAGCCGGAGATCAGAAAATGCACCCAGCCTCGGCAGTGACTCTGGTCATGCGCCATACGCTTGACACCCTCTTTATTGAATTTGTCGAGGCATTTTGTACTGCTCTCCCCTCATGGTCTCGTTCTTGGGTTGCTGTTGCCGTGGGGGGTTGCCGGCTTGCCTGGGCTGGTGCGGAAGGACACAGCAACAGCAACATAAAACTTATGCGGTACTTACATGAGTGAGTGAGTGAGTGAGTGAGCGAGCGACTAGCTGCACGAGGTGGTGCGCGCAGCAGCCATGCCTAAGGCGCCGTTCCCTCCCGGCTTCTCAGGGGGCTCCGCAAGCGTCATTGCCCCCTCCACTTGGAGTTCCCGCTGGCGAACGCCCCAACCCCAGAAACAACGTTATGAGGTCAGCAAAGACGGCCCAGTTTGGCAAGAGGGCATGCCAACAGTACTTACATGCATGCGTGCTTACATAAATACAAACATACACATCCACGCCTGCCCGTGTTCGCACATGCTGGGGCATACAGACATACCGACTGAACGAGGAATCGAGAGTTCGAAAGCCTGAACTCTATTATAAGTGGCTAAGGCGAAACGTGGACAGTATCAAGGGCTGAACAGCCTGAAAGGAGCTGGGAATGGCAGACCGCAAAACTCGACAGCAGTCGAACATCTGCGACCCTAAAACAACATCGAACATCAGATCCTAGACTACAAGCAAGCATAGTATAGTTACTTTAACAGTAACCCGTGTTACTAAGTCCCATGATCCTCCGTGTAGGGAGGCAGTGGGGTGTAGGAACTTCTAAACCCACGGGTCGTAAAAGTCCAGGAGCCAGCTCGAAAGCAGGACTTCCTCAATCGGAGTCCCACGCCCACAAAACTCCAAGGAAGGGGATTGGGGTTTAGGGGGTTTAGGATTTAGGGTTTGGGATTTAGGGTTTAGGGGGTTTGGGGTTAGGGTTTAGGGTTGCGGGTGCAAAACTCCAAACTCCCAACCCCAGGCTGTGCAATGAAGATCCCTCTGGTGTTCGAAGCCCTAAAGCCCTGATACACTCTAGGGCTTATAAACTCCAACCATCAAGCCTCAAGCCCTAAACCCCCAACTGAGCCTTACACCCCAAAGCCCTAAGCCCCTCAACCTCGAATCCCGAAGCCCTGAACCCCCAAACACCAAACCCCGAAAGCCAAAAGCCTGGCAGCGGTTTGGGTCTCCGTCGTCAGCCTCTAAGCCAATCCTGGTGTTGATCACCAGCGCGCTGAAGGTGCCAATTACACCGACACCGATGAGGTATCCGATCATGGCTTCCGATGGTTTACAGTAGAAGCTCGAAAGTTGGAAACCGGATTAAGGCCCAACAGTGCTGGGATTCGCTATGCATTTACTCTTAAATGATCGAGGCTATTGGGTGTCCAACTTTTGGGCTTCTACTGTAGGGTTTCAGGGTTTTGGGGCTTAGGAACCCTGAACACTGATTTTGGGGCTGCGGGTTTAGGGGTTTATTTAGGGTTTGGGGGTTTAGGGATTCACCCTGGAAATGTGCAGGCTTTCAAGCCCTCTTTGGGGTAAGAGGCTTAGGATGGTTTAGGTGTTAGGGTGCGCAAGACATGATACCTTGTGCTATCCCAGTGGCCGCAACATGAAAGCCTGAACAATTACCAATCATCTTCCTTAGGGTTCTTCCATACGGCCTGCCCAGCTGCCTCTGCACTTCCCCATGGAACCGGAACGCTGCGGAACGATCGGTAATCTTGAGCTCTAAGTCGTGCAAGAAGGGACACATGCGAGATTTTGATACTAGGGATCCTATCTCTGAAACTCCCAACTTTCTGGCTTCTCCAGTAGCACCTTCTAACCCTAAATCCTAAACCCTAATTCCTAAACCCTAAACCCTAAATCCTAAATCCTAAACCCTGAATCCTAAACCCCTAAATCCCAAACCTCTAAATCCTTAACCCTAAATCCTAAACCCTCAATCCTAAGTCCTAAATCCTAAACCCTAAATCCTAAACCCCGAACCCTTAAGCCGAATAGCCGGCTTATCGCCGATTCTGAGAAGTCTCGCTTGGGGATACGGTTGTTGATATAAATCCTGCATTACCCATAATAAGGAATATACCATAATTCCCATGGTTTATAGTAAAAGCTAGAAAGTTGGAATATGATTATCCTAAACCCTTTATGGTAAATTATAAGGTATCCTACCCTGAAACCATATTCCAACTTTCTGGAGTTCCCTTTAGGGTCCTTGAGGTAATGCAGGATTTATATCATCAACAGTATTGCAGGCGGCCAACTGCGGGTTCAGTCTTTAGAGCTTTAGGGTTCGGGCTTCCCGGCTTTAGGGTCTACATAGGGCGTTAGAGGTTTAGGGGTTTAGGGTTTACATATGAGGCCTTGGGGATTTAGGGGTTTAGGGTTTTGGGTTTAGGGCAGGAATTAGGGGTTTCGGGTTTTTGGGGAGTCATTAGGGGTTTCGGGTTTGGGGAGTCAGGGTTTGACGTTTCAGGGTTCAGGCTTGCACGGGGTAGGTTTTGATGGTCAGTGCATTTGAGGCTGAGGGTCTGGTGAATTCAGGCCGTGTTCTCATCAACATGATTGCGGCTGTTCGAGAGATCAGTAACACCCACAGAGACATTTCCAAGAAAACATGTGCACTGATAAACTCACTGCCCCAAAACCCAAGGAATGTAAGAGTTGAAACTTTCAGAATCGACTACCTTAGAAGATCCCCAAAACTTGAAAAGGTAAGTTTACAGCCAGTAAGTTACATGCCATCGGGAGTTATTCGGGCAAGCACACACTGCAGATACCGAAGCCTTGAAGCACAAACCTACCCTAAACTCTAAGCCCTACGGCTGATGATATAAATCCTGCATTACCCATAATAAGGAATATACCGTAATTCCCATAGTTTGGGGTCCTTAAGGTAATGCAGGATTTACAGAAAATAAGACATTACGGGCCCCATATTTACAGTTTTACTGTTTTTCATGTTTTTGGTTTGCTTCAGATTTGAAGCAACATCACTCGTGCACACGATATCGTTATCCTCATATGCATATTCTTAAATAGGATACTTGTACGTATACCCATACATGTGCTTGTTTCAACTGTCGACGTGACTATAGAGCAGGAGGTTTGACTCACTTCTTGGCTGGTTTAGGCCCGAAGGGCGAGAACACTGCTACTAAGGGGAAGGCGGGGGGGGAGGGGGGGGGGGCGAAAAAAAAAAAAAAAAATCTGGAGGGTAGGGGGGGGGGGGCAGAGCCAAAAAAAAATAAAAAAATCTAAAATCTAAAATCTATTTTTTTTTTTTGCGCTGCCCCCCCCCCCCCCCCCCGCCAGATTTTTTTTTTTTTTTTGGTGGCTGCCCCCCCCCCCCGCGCGGGGACAGCAAGGCAAGTGACAGCCAACGCCATGGTGCGCCATACTGCGGGAGCGGACACCAACCAAGAGCCACATGATTTAAACCTGGTGTCCTTAGCCCTTAGCCCATGCAAGCCTCACTGCAAGTGAGTAGATACTCTATGCCGAATATTAAGATCAATGAGATTACAAATTTACCAGATAAACATCTATAGAATCTATAAAAGACCTCAGAGACTTACTGCGTATAGAAAAGTCGATATCTGAGATTACAGCTCACAAAGATGATAAACTATTTATGACTGATGACATCATATGACGAGGAGACCTTACATTAACATACATTCGATGGATGCGAACTCACGACACAACCACTGCCTGAGCAATGGCAGGTGGACAACCAGTTGAAGGGTCTGTCGTAGTCAAACGATAACAACAATGCTTGATGTCGCATATGATGTGGTAGCATATGCGAGGACATACGGTCGGTATATATGCTGGATGTCAGATACATGCATGACCAGTCTCCTCGATAACATATACAACAAACACTGTCTTCGCCTTTCATTGACAGGTTGCGATGTAAGGAATCCGAATCCGACTATCTTTTAGGTGCATGAAAACGGGAGTTTGAATATTCCACTTGTGCGATGTTCGAGCAACATGGTGGGCTCTGTCGGGGAGTTTACAACTGGAAATCATTATTGGTTTATGTTCCTGTGATCAGGATCGGCTACTCGCAGTAATCTGAATATCACTATACCAAAACTGGCTAGATATGGAAACAATATATCTCATGAGCACGTCATGGTGAAGTATCAATCTTCCCGTGAACCATGCGCATCATAGTATGATATGGCGTAACACACTCGTGCGCATGTAGCATGAGGTGCTAGGGAGATGCCATACGAGCTTGGCAAGCTCACGGGATGCACGAGGACATCTAAGTCAAATCTCATAGTGAAGATATGTGTCATGAGATGCTGCCTGCATCTTGCGACCTATTCATACTTAGCTGCGACTGTTGTAACTTCATGCGAGATTGGGTTTATGTGTGAGAATAAGTCTCCGGGCTTTTAGAAAGGTCTACCGAGGGGTTTAACCAATATGTGGTGCAATCCCGCTTGCCCGCGCGGCCGGAAGGCGTAAAGGGGGAAGCCCGAACGATGCGGGCATCTTATAAGGACACATACTGCGATGATCTATACGGATGGCTCAATATCATAATGATATGTTGAAGAAATTTCCTGGTGCTCTATGTTGATATGGCCATATTCAACACACAACATGCCTTTTACATCGAAGGAATGTGGCGAATATCATGTTCAACTGCCGGTTGGGTGCCTCATTATGACGGCTCCATTACTCTTGCCAAAACTGGCATGCAGCTGCCAATGTAATCTGCCATGTTTACTTCCACCACAAGAGATACTTGACTTCTTGATGATGTCACATATTAAAAAGTTGGTTTTAGGCATAGTATAGTTCTTATACGTTTTCTTGGGTAACAGGATTTAGTTTACGGAGATATCCACAAGACACACGATGAAGTGCGTCATGGGCTTTAACAAGACCATATTAGAATGGTTGCGGCATACAGGTGCATTGCCTGCAGCATAGATATAACAAGCGGTATCGTTTACAGCTGATGACAATCGTATGTGCGTGTCGGTGTATGTTTGTGTGTGCATGTGCAAATAATGTGTTTTCACGGCAGTCAACTTATGACTAGATGGTATGAGCAACAAGACAGCGAAAATGATTAATATTGCAGGTGGATCTCCATATGTCTGCATATACAATAATGATAGCAAAGCACCATCTCCTTGAAAAGTATATTAACTCAATTATATCCTTATCCTTTGGGGGCTTGTGGGCTTCAGCCGCAATGATCACTAATCTGAATAAGCCAGCATTGTAGCTGTCAGGATGTATACAGCAACATCCATGCGATGATTGTCTTCGAAGGTCGTAGGTTTTCAGTTTTCTGGGTTGGCTTCTGTGAGAAGCTATTGCAATTGAAATACACAATTCCGCACACACAGCTCCAAATACTAGACAAATTATTGGACTGGGAGCTCCGAAACAAGGACAACCAATGCAATAATAATCGCAAACAATAATTCGCTTTTGAAGGAGGTTGCACTAAACAAGCTAGCATTCATACGAAAAGCGGTATCGAAACTGAATGTAGCAAAGACATCTATGCACATATATGTATATATGTACATATGCAAATGGATCCGGTAACACTATCCAGTTGATCGCCTGCATGTACACAGCTTGAGACGGTGGGAACCGTTTGAGCAACCTGCCTGTATGATGCCAAACTCAACTTGTCCTGCTACAGTATATGCTGGACGTCTATAACCAAAATCATATGTTACCATGCACATGATGGGGCCTGCAAAAACCGGTAGGATATGTAAGCGATTCTTTACGTTGATATACAAAAGTTATATAGATTGACCGGTCTTGTACATCACTCAAGGGTGGAGAAATGCACGGTTTCGCAGACGCATTGTATCTCATTTATCTGCAAGATTATACTATGAGACACAAAGAACAACCACAAGATTGAAGTGGCATTGATTTATCGGATAGTCTTCATGAGACTCCACAATGAAAGGTAGTCACACGTGCATCCCATGTTGATTGGAAAAGTATTTCCCATATCAGGCATCAAGAGCAACAGGGTTAAGTAAGCTTGAAAACCACTAGTATGCAAATTATGACGATTGTAAGTTTTTGTGCTGAAAACTCTTAGAAAACAGCATTTTGACTGGAAAATATGGGGCCCGTAATGTCTTACACTCTCAGGATTTATATCATCAACAGCAAGAGCCAGAAGCCATCAGCAAGCAGCGAACCGGGACAGCCCAGGAGGCCCAAAACTCCGAAACCCTACGACCCAAAACCGGACCCTTAAAGGAGCCCTACTGAAAGGATCACGGGACTTAGTAACTATGGGGTTCTTTAAAGGAGTCCTTAAAAGGGATCTACAAGGGTTCTATAAGAGGGGTCTTAGGGTTACTTAAAGGATCATAGGACTTAGTAGCTGGGGTTATAAGCAATGTAACTCTAGTTATCATTACTTATAACCCCGATAAAGGTACATACAATCTCCTGGCTTGCTCACATCCCACATCCAACAATGCCTAAGACCTGCACATAAGCACCGGTGTAGGCTATCCGAAGCCCTAAAACCTAACCTTAAAACCCTAAACCCCTCGACCCTAAGCGCAACCAGAGCTGCAGCATCCGAGTGGACGCCAACGATGAGCAGATCACCCAATGCCTGGGTTCTTGCTAAGGGCTTTAACCTAAGTTACCAAATATAATTGAACAGGAAACCATGTTATTTACTATAGATCACCATTTTGGTAACTTAAGCCTTCAACCCTAAACCCTTACTATAGATCCCTTCAAGGAAAGACTAGAGATCCCTTTAAAGGAAAAACGAGAGATCCCCATTTCGGTATCTTAAGCTACTTGGAAGGGCAGGGGGCTTAGTAAGTCGTTTATAAGTTATAACTGGGGTAACTCCATTTAACGTACTTATAACTCTACTTATAACCTACTGACTAAGTCCCCTGCCCGCCCAGGTAAGTTCCTTAAGAAGAACCCAGATGCGCGAGCCCGGCATAAGAGGGAAACGTGGCCGGCATGGAACCTGAGGCTTTCGGCGTTGTTTATTCTCTTTAACTATACTGAACTTAGAACCCTAGCACAAATTAAATTTCTAGCTGTTTCTTAGGGATTCTAATGCCCCAAAATTAAAAAATATTTCTAAGTACCCCTAAGTAGGAGTTTGGGGTGCTTGCTGTTTTGGGGTTTGGGGTTTAGGGCTTAGCTGGGCTTTGGGGTTTGGGCTTCAGGGCTCGGGGTTTTGGGTGTGTTTTGGATTGCAGGGTTAGGGCTTCGAAAGGTTTCGGCAATGTCGTTGGGGCATATAGAGTTTAGGATTTGGGGTATACGGGGTGAGCCTTCGATAATGCACAATGGAAACCGAGATGCCTAAACATCTGGTACTGCCCCCCCCCGCCCGGCAACAGTTCAGGACTTTGTATATACACCTACTTTACACATATTATCTAACTGTGGCAGAATTGGCGCAGTGCCCAACCTAAACCCCAACCCAAACCCAGAAACCCTAAACTTTAAACTCCGAAACCCTAAACCCCAGCCCAAAATTTCAATCCCTCAAGCCTTCACTTCGGAACCTCCGATCCGCATGCCTGCAAGGCTATGCAAAAATGAGGGTCCGCGACCCTGATGTTTGGAACTGCTTGGTTTCTGCGAGGGGGGATATGTTATACCATAACCTTAATTTAAACAACTCCAAAATAGTCTTGGTAATGAGGCCCCTAAATTAGAATTACATGCTAAGCCATGGAACCTAGTCTTTTGCAGCACACAAGTCCCGAACAGCAAATATAGCTTTGGCCGTGAATCCCCGCTATACCACTCAGCAACGCAACGAACACTGAAGCCGAAGGAAACCCTAAATCCCTAAACCCTTAAATCCCTAAAGCAAGAACATTCTTCATGTCATTGCAGGCAGGAAGCATGTCCCACGCTCCATCCACGTATACCACCTGGTCAGTCCCAAAACTGTCTCGTTCTTAGTAGGGAGTGGGAGCATGAACTATGGAGACCACTATTGGGGATTATATGGGGACTACCATGGGGATCCATTCCCCCATTCCCTACTTAAGCACCAGGGCGTTCAAAGGGGTCTGTAAAGGCCACTATAAGGGCGTTTATAAGGATTAAGTATAGGGGCCTTAATAAGGATGGAGTTAAGATGTTTGAAGAGTTTCTTGGGATTTTGCAGGTGATCCCCAAACACCAAGCCCATGGGCCTTGGTCCCCGAGGGGCCACAGCCACACCGATGACCCCCGTAACCGGACAGAGGACCTTGCTGTGCTTCTTGGGCTGGGGCCAGGCTGAACCTTCCTCCTTTGTGTTTTTTGGATTTCCTTAAACCCTAAACCCTTCAGGGCTTAGGGTTTAGGCACCGTGGACTCCTCCTCGGATTCCTCCTCCCGAGAAGGCTGCCAACTGGGCTCTGAAAGACGCTTCATCTTTGCCAAGCCCTTGGGCAATGTACCTAGGATACCCAGTAACCTAAGAATAAAAAGGCCTCTCTTTTTGGTATTGGCTAACTTTAGAAGGAACCTAGGACTACAAAAAGGGAATAAGGGTACTACTGGGCATCGTAGGTACTTTCGCGTTCTGTGGTAGACACCCAATGTGTTCTGCATCCTCGACGCTTTATAGGGAATCCCAGCACTACTTGTCCTTAATCCTGTTTCCACTTTTTTGTGGTTTACCAAAGTATAGATAGTATAGGGCTGGGGAAATAAATATTCAACTACAAGTTTAGTAAGGAATAGTATTGGTGATTATTTCGGCCCCTATATTCCAACTTTATACAGCTAGAGGGCTGAGAGGTGCAGGCTCTTAGGAGTGATTTAGGGCTTAGTCCCACTTTGGGCGTTGAGATAGGTGGTGCTATGAGACTCCACACGGCAAGATGTAACCACGATACAAACAGAGTAGTACTGAGTAGTACCTTGAGCTCCTCTTGCTACTGCTACTGCTACTGCTACTGCTACTGCTACTGCTACTGCTACTGCTACTGCTACTGCTACTGCTACTGCTACTGCTACTGCTACTGCTACTGCTACTGCTACTGCTACTGCTACTGCTACTGCTACTGCTAGCTACTGCTACTGCTACTTGCACTGCTACTACTACTACACTACTACACTGCTGCTGCCTGCATCTGCTGCTGCTGCTAGCTGCGCTGCTGTCCTGTGGCTACTACTAGTCCTGTGGCTAGTACTACTACTACTACTACTACTACTACTCCTACTACTACTACTACTACTACTACGACTACTACTATTACTACTAGTACTACCACGCTAGTAGCAGTACTAGAAGTAGGTGTAGTAGTAGTAATTTTTGGCTCCCGCTTGGCATGTCCGAAGACCCGCATGGCAGGTTAGACGTCGGCTTGAGGGCGAAAGGGGACACAGCATGCCACCCTTTGAGGCTTTCAGGCGACCTCTTGCGACTGTCACACATTAACCTCAACCCACACCCCTCACACTACAACATCATAGTAGTAATAATAGTTTCTAAAACTGCAAATTAAACCATGCGCAAGCAGCACAAGCCAAGGTCACTCAACACAGCCATGTCATGTCACAACAACGAGCGGCCTCCCTGACTTGTTCGGACTGTCTGGAGTCTGGCCTGGCCAAACCAGCTAAACCAGTTTTGCCCCAGCACGGCGCATTAGCCCATATGCCCGGCTGTCATCTACCCCCCTGCCGTGGGGTAGGTTGGCCTCAAGGCAAAGCCGAACGCCTCACACCCGGCCAATGGTGTGGGGAGCAACCCAGATGATGGGGCAGGGGTTGACTCCCCAGGGAAGGCGACCAAGACGAAGGCTAGTCAATGTACCAGGGGACACTTGACTCCCCAGGTAAGGCAAAGAAGACGAACGCCACTCAAGCAGAGCAATCATGAATTGTGACAATCAAGTGGCCTCCCAATGCCTCCCAGGATCCGGTACTGACGGCTGGTCTGCCTACCCACGCCCCCGCAGGCGCATTAGCGCATCGCCCTGCGACAGCCCGGCGCAAGGCTGTTTGGCCCTGGGGCGTGGGTTGCAGGACATTCCAAGCCGAGACTCAGACCGCATTCCCTTTGCCTGGGCCCCACACCCGGCCAGCGGTGCGAACGCCCTCTGTTACTGAAGCGCCAAGAGGACGTGTTGGTAGGGCGGCAAAGCATTCCATGAAGTCAAGCAAGACTGGATCACAGAAGCTCCTGTTGCGTAGTAGTAGTAGTACTAGTAGTAGTAATAGTAGTAGTAGTAGTAGTAGTAGTAGTAGTAGTAGTAGTAGTAGTACTAGTAGTAGTACTAGTACTAGTACTAGTAATAGCAGTAGTAGTAAGAGTAGTAGTAGTAGTAGTAGTAGAAGTAGTAGTAGTAGTAGTAGTACTAGTCGTACTCGTAGTAGTAGCACTAGCAGTAGCAGTACTAGCACTACTACTAGTACTAGTACTAGTAGTAGTTGTTGTTGTGTCGTACTAGTACTAGTACTAGTAGTAGTAGTAGTACTACTACTAGTAACAGTAGTAGTAGTAGTAGTAGTAGTAGTAGTAGTAGTAGTAGTAGTAGTAGTAGTACTACTAGTACTAGTCCTAGTAAAGTACTAGTAGTACGAAAAACGTGTTGTTGCAGAACTGATGAGCCGCTCAGAGCCTGTACAACTCTAGAGTACTGTTGCTTGAGCTCATGTCAAACCCACTTGCTCAGACGCTTGACCAGATGCTGCCGAGAGTCCCCCCCGGCTCGCGGATGCAGTATGAGCCGCTTCTTCAGGAAATCTGCAAGCCAGACGATGGTGTTCCCGTTCTCACCAGTTTTGATGACGAACTCTTTTTCGCTCTCTGTGACAGACCACAGAGCCCACGAAAAGATTTTGTCTAGCCACCGCTTGTCACCGTTCCTGAGCCTCACAAATGCACGGTCCTCGTGAACATGAATGTCACGGAAGTCGAAGACGACATGTCGCTCACCGGTTTTTTTGTGAACCAGGAGCCCCCGGCCCTGGTTATTCTCAGCAACTTGGAACAAACCTCTCTCAGAGATTTTGCGACATCCGGGGTCGAGTCGAGGATCCGGTGGAGCTTCGGCAGCCATGGGCGGAAGTCCAAGGCCAAGTTCCGGTTTAACCGGAATCTGAAGATGCAGGGAAGTCTGAAAGCTAATCGGTAACGCCTTCGAAGGCGAGTGAGACAGGTTGCTGCAAGCTTGAGCAGGACTGAGGTTCCGATTTACATCAATGTCTAGAGTCTCCTATGACAGGACACTGGGGCTTCTGTCCTCTTCTTCCTTTTCGCCACATGACACAGCGACAGCAACACACGGTGGTCAGTCAGCATACGGCCAAGTCAACTGTGAGTACTTTCGGAAACCCAGCATCACTGTCACTGCATGCCTGTTTCTTTCATGCAATGGTTCCTGTCTTAGATGCAAACACTCGTGTCACAGGCAATGGGAATGAATGACACTATGGCTCCTAAGGAATCCAACTCAGGAGCGGCAATGCAAGGTCCTGCTAGAGCGGTGCAGCCACGACGAGCCTCGGCAAAACCAGCAATCATCGGGCTGCTGAGGGCATGGGGAGGTGGAGGTGACAGACAGAGCATGAACCGCTTAGTCTGTGAGCTGTGACTTGTTCAAGAACCACACTGGCGGGACTCAACTTCTGCAAAGGAGCATGTCATGCAGGAGACGCGAGTGTCTGTAAACACTACTTGGCGGCCGGCCCTTTCGCAGAGTCAGACAACTGAAGTGCCACAAGCTAACATACTGACGGCATGACAGAGTTTAACGGACATGCTTGCTTACCGGAAACAAGGAATGGCCGAGAATTGCTCAATGCCCCCACTCGCTTCTGCAAGCACCTGGCACCGATGCCATAGAATTGCATGAAGTCGCCTGGCAAGGCAGGGTAGCTATATTGTGTCCACTTTGAATCAGTTTAGGCCCTAGGCTTAACGGACAGTCTTTCAGACTCCATACTCAACAGTCTTTCAGACTCCATAGTCAAGTGGAAGGTACATCTCTGGATCTTGAACACTGCTGGTCACATGCCAGTGCAAGAACAGCTGAAGAGTTGCATCCTGAATGAAATCTTAAGCCGAAAACCTCCTTAAATGAAAAAAGCCCGAGTCCGAAACCTTGATATATTTCTCATGGCTTCAGTTCTTAATCCTGCCCTGTGGAAAAGTGCATCTGTGCCACTCTACTAGCTCCGTCCAGCCACAGAAGCCAACGCCATATCCATTGTGCCAGTTTGACTAGTAGGCAGCCCTTGATTTAGTCAGTGTATTGGGAATGTCTTGAACCCTGAGCTCCTGCTGTAAGGCTGGGTTTAGGCAGGGGGTTTGCAGATTACAATGAAAGAGCTTTTACGCTTTGGGGCTCTAAGCAAACGGGCTTTCTTTCTCTATTTTGCAAGATTTTTGGCCTTGCTGGGATTAGACAAGATTAATTTTTTAAAAAAAACTTCGAGACATGAATGATTCTGCAATGGTCCTTTCGGTCCCTGAGGCTCCGTGCATCCAAACTGGAATCTGCAGCTCAGCACCTGGCCACGCGACAACTTAACAGCATGAGGCCGCAGGGCTTCAGGGGTCGTCATGGCAGCACAAGTGTGAATCCAGGCCGACTTCTTTTGCCTGCACGCAGCAGAATTGATGTGCAGGTAGACGGCTCTCTTCGGTCGAAGGCGAAGGCGAAGACTGTGAGATCAACAGTATGTTATTACTAACTAGGTACTCTGATGCCATGCCGCGACCGCAGAGCAAAAAGCCTGAACTACCGGAAGAATTTGGAAGAGCTTCCGACTCCTTTCTGCAGCACGCAGCAGATGTTCATGTGCAGGCAGACGGCTCTTTCGGTCGAAGGCGAAGGCGAAGCCTGCTAGATCAAGAGTTTCTTATTATTAATAGGTACTCTGATGCCATGCCGCGACCGCAGAGCAAAAAGCCTGAACTAGCGGAAGATTTTGGAAGAGCTTCTGACTTCTTTTGGGTGCACGCAGCAGAGTTGATGTGCAGGCAGACGGCTCTTTCGGTCGAAGGCGAAGGCGAAGACTGTTAGATCAAGACTTTGTTGTTAATAGGTAGTCTGATGCCATGCCGCGACCGCAGAGCAAAAAGCCTGATTGCGGAAGACTTTGGGACAAGCTTCCTAATCCTGGCACTCACTTCTTGCCACGGCGTTTGCCTTGCTGGCCACCTTTGCCCTTTCCTTTTTGGTACCAAGGACCAGCGCCCTGCAGGGGGTTTAAAAACTTGACGTCACTGTGCGACGCTCCAAGAAAGTAGCAGGGTAACCCGTACCCTAACGGTTCTCATGTAGTGGCAAGGCACAGAACCCTTGTTGGAGTTGCCCGGGAGGTCTTCATGGCCTCAGGCAGGTTGGGAATTAGGCTAGAAATTTGTGAATCTTAACTTTAAGA